>PVJD01006757.1:17772-93808 GCA_004026545.1 Mormoops blainvillei | reverse complement strand
CCAGGTGTCACTCACCTCCGGTTTTCCTGCTGCTGTAGTGGGGGCGGGGAGCGGCTTGCCAGTCACCTACCTGTCTCCCTCCCAGGTACCTGGGGAGCTTGTTGCTGCGTGAATGGAGCATTTAGCGTCCAGAAGCTTCACTCTTGCTCAGCTGTTCAATAATAGAGACCCCAGGGGAGGCGGCCGCTGTCATTTGGCTTCCGGCCCCTTTAGGTTGGCTTTAAAGGCTGATCCGTGTTTTTCCCTTCTTCCCCCAGAATTTGTTCCTGTCGCAGAGCGGCTCTGAGAGTCCCTGATGCTTTGAGGGTTTAGGAACCCAGCCGGCGAAATTCTCTACCTCGACGGAGAAACAGTACCTGCTCCTTCATCAGAAGCAAGCCGTACGTTGCTATGGATACCGAATCCACGTATTCTGGATATTCTTACTATTCCAGTCATTCAAAAAAATCTCACAGACAAGGGTATGTCAGCTGTGGGCGGTTCCACCCTTCCCTGCTGGGGACACTTGCGGGGCACTGGGGCGCTGAGGTTCACCTTTCCTACCCGCGTGAGTTGCAGGGCTGGAGGAGCCTTTAATGTGCGTGGGGAGTGACCGCACCCCCAAGTTGCATTTTATTGCTTCCATTGCAGTTCATGACCTTAATTTCTCACAATCGACTTTAAATGAAAGTTTCTCTCTGCAGTGGAAAGGTTTCTTCACTTCCAAGTACTTAGAGATGGCAGTTCTCCCGAAGCTTTGCAAAGAATGTAAATGAGAAGTTTTAAAAAAACCGTGTTAATTTGTTGCTTTTCAGCCCAAGCTGCTGACGCGGTCCATTTTGCATTTGCCACGAGGCTTACACAGTGACGTGGGATTGGCTTGGCGCTTATTTCTCTCTGACTGGTCTTCCCATCGAACAAACTCGGGTCTTGAAAACACTGTCCCGGGTGCTGGGAGCCAACCCCTCCTCTCAGCAAAACGCGCAGGGCTGCACCGATGTTCGCAGAGCCCGCCGTTCTGCAGACCTACAGGGTGTTGGGCGAGTAGTGAATGACTAAAGAGGTGGCACTGCCCTGCTTCAGACTGCGGCTGGTAAAATGAGTGCTGCCACTTCTTTAGACTCATCTGAGAAATGGGCACGGCAGTACCCTCCTTACAGGGTTGTTGAGAGGTTATTCCATGATGCATATAAAGCATTTAACACAACGCATAGTAGGAGGTTGCTAACCGGTGGCTGCATGAACGCCACGAATGGGCTTGGCGTTTCAGCCCCAGAGTCAAAGGCCTCAACTGGCCACTGCCCAAAGACCCGCCTGTGGCCCAGCCCTGTGTGGCTGCAGCGGCGTGTCCCTGACCGATCAGGTCCTCATACGAGCAGCTGGATGCAGATACACAGGCAGAAAGAGGCCCGGCAGGGGTTCTCCCGGCCACCAGGAGTGGCGGCCATGGGAAGGGGCTGGACACAGATGGTGGCTGATGGGAACGCTCATTTCTGCGTCATCCTTCTGCACTCACTGAGCCTTTTACAGGTGTGTATTTGGCAATAAAAAATGTGAACGAAATAAGAAAGGGTAAAAGAAAGGTTTTCAAAGACTTTAATGACATGTAAGCATGATCATGAGGCCACGCTATAAAAAACAAGGTTCACATCTTTGTACATTATAACAGCTCTTTATTCTTAGGATGAGATGGATGTTAACATAGTGACCACGTCTGTCTGAGTTATTACAGATCTGAATCTGTCTCTGGGCTCATTAGGGTTATGGTTTTTTGGTTATTTTTCTAAACGTTCACAATTTTCTGAGTTTTCATGCACTGCTGTTATAATCATAAAAAAATTTAGGGAAAGGATGTAGGTGAGCATGTGTGGGAGCCCAGGTGAGCCTCCAGTAACAACAGTGTCATCACAAATTGCCGCCACTGGGTGAACATATCAAATTTGTTATCAGATACCAGAAATAGCTCTTTCAGAATACCAAATCTTGGGACCTATCTGGAAAAAGCAATCCCTTGCCAATGTGCCAAGCTTCCCTTTTCCACATCACAACGATAGAAGTTGGAATTTGGGGCTCTTTTGGTGTTTGACGACGAATAAGGAGGACACCTTGCAGTATTCTAAGTGGGGACCACCTCCGGTGTCCTTTGCCTACACGTGTGTCCTGACTTTCACGCTTCAGGGTCCCTGCTGTGCTCGGTTGTTTCCTCAGGCCCCTTGGGGCCCCCAGAAGTTGATACAGGGCCTCAGTGCCCTTGTGGAAACTTGAAGAGACTATAACTTTCAATTATAACGGAACTCTTAGTGCCTCCCCCGACCCATGTGGAAAGTACTTAGCAAATGATGGCACAAGCTGGGATCTTTAATAAATTAACCAAGGAACGTTACTGAAGGCTGACGCAGGACAGCTCTGGGCGAAGGGATGGCCGTTAACGATTTATAGGTGCGCTCCGTGGTTCTTCAGAAGCAAGCAGCATCCACACATGGGGAATTCTCTGTCTGAGGGCCATGTGGGGCATCGTCGCTGTGGGGCAGAGGTGGTCGTTCTTTGTCAGGACAGACAAGACGAAGCAGTGACAGCCCGCCCCCACGCCCCTCCACGGGTCTGAGCAGGCCCTCGATCCCGCCAGTCGCCTCACGTCCCGTGGAGTGTCCCTGGGATGGCTGCTCTGCCGAGGGCCTCATCGGGAATTTGAATGGAAGCGTAGGAAAAGGGAGGGGCCTGGCGTTTTGGGTAATTTTAGTAGAACCGTGACTCAGAGAGGAATAATGAAGTGCACAAACTTGATATGCCTGGTGACACCGTGATCACCTTTGGAGGAGGGCTGGGTTCCAAGCAGATGGCAGGTGACGCTTTTCTCGCAAAGAGCTCCGTGCCCTGGTTTTGTGATGTCTGTCATCTTCAGAGGGCGTCCGGTTAACTTGCTGGGAAAACAGGGCCGGTGTTGGCCGACCTTGCCTAACCTTCGGGTTTGGAGCACCAGTTCCTCGAGCTCGGCGCAGCGGGGGCCAGCCATGTTCGGGCCACTGGGACCCTGCCATCTGGGGCCCTCAGTCCTATGCTGTGTCCTCACAGCCATCCTGGAATGGTGGGAGGTGGTACCTCTATTGACCGGGTGGTTAGACGGAGGCCCAGAGGCACCGTGACTTGCTTGAGGTTCCGAGGCTAGTAGGGACCCGCGGCAGGTTTCAGGCTCACTTGCTGGTTTTTTTGGAAGCCCATGCTTCTTCCCTGGGCTGCGTAGGAGTCAGTGGCAGGGGGAAAAAAAGGGAAAGGAAATGAAGAGTAACTCCTGTGACTAATGTGCTCAAATCCATTGTCCAGAGCGCGGGGATTGGGGCCTTTGTTCCCAGGCTGCCCAGACTGAATGTGAGAGGAAGCAGCCTGCCGGGCCGGCGGTCGGCAGAGAGAAAGGGCAGGTAGTGGGTGGTGGTGCGAAGGAAAGGGAGGGGTACCCGGTGGGGCCGGCTTTCCCCAAATAGAAAGAGCAAACAACAGCCGCAGAGCCCACCCCGCTTCCCAGGAAATGCCGACTGTAAGCGGCTGCGAAGGGGAAGCCGGCTGGGGGCAGAGGGGGTTGCAGCAGCTGCCAGAGGCTCAGCCCTGGAACCGCCTCGGTTGATGCGTTCACACATACGCATGTACAGACACACGCCGTGCCCTTGCCTGCTCTGCCCGCCCCTCTCGTGCACACGCGTGCACGGACGCACTCATCTTTACTCATACAGGCAGATGTTGCGTGGACACAGACTGACAAGTAAAGATACCAAGGTGCCGGTGCTGACACACCTGTTCGGCAAAGGCACACATGTGATCCAGACCACTTAGAGCTGGAAAGCACCCAAGCGTGCCCATGTTTCTTTCAGGGGTTTGGGCCCCTCACTCCCCTGGCCTCCTGTCTGCGTCCCTGATGGTCTTCAGCACGGGGGAACCCTCTCCCAGAGGACCCTTGGCCCTGCCTTGGAGTGACGGCATTGGGAGCTGTTGGACAGACATTGGGGACCTGTTGCACCGAGGCAGCCACGCTCTGGCTTGTAGCTCTGTGAACTGGAAAGCGCCCACCGACAGTGTTTTTGTCGGACTGGTCTATTTAGTGTTGGCTCAAAGACCTTCCCGGAGCGGCCATTCAAGACCAGTGCTTTTTGTGAAAGCTACGGGACGGTTCTCGCTCCCTTGACAGTAAGGGCCAGCACAGCGCAGCCCGCTTTGAGTTGATGGGACCTTCACATTCGCCTCTCGTTTGACTGTGTGGGGGAAGCTCTCGCCTCTGGGTGTCCCTGTGCCCTGATGCACGCTGTCCTCAGCCCTTCCCCCGCCTCATCCACCTAAGGCTAGTTTAATGACAAGCCACTGGACGTTGCGACATCGTGCAGCTCAGCGTTATACCCATGGCTTTCTCGATTGAGCCCCTGCTGTATACAGGGCATTTCACATACAGGCTGACTTCCAAGCGCTTAGTGCAACAGCCCGCTCCCCCAGGAGCGTTTGGGTGGGAGGGGGCCTTGGGGAATGTTTCCGGGGTCACCGGGGTGCTGGGGGAAAATGCAGACTCCTGCTGCCCCCTCCCAGATGGGTTCTTGGAGGGTGGCGCCAGCGAGTCTGCACCCAGATCCCCACCCAGGGGGTTTCTCTGCACACTCCGGTTTGAGAGGCACTGGTTTAGGGTTTCTGGCGCTGGGGATGAGAAACCTTCCTGGGGTTATCAGATAATGGGCTCTTATCTGGTTTACCTCCGATGTTACCAGAGGAGTTGATAGACGGTCGCTTCTCTTTCGGGTGCTGTTGGGCCCTTTACAAGCCAGGCTGGGTGGGTGGGTGGGTGGATGGAGCGAGGGCAGGGCCCAGTGAGGCTCTTTCCAGTCCCCGGTGTTTCCCCGCCTGCCTGCTGCCCGGGAGGGCTCAGGCTCCAGGAATTGGCACACCGTGAAAGAGCTTTGATTTCCAGTGGAATTTGTGCTGTCACAGGATTTGACCCCTGGGGCCAGTGGAGAGAGAGATAGATGGGATAGGGGAGCATGTGACTAGGCCGATGGCAGAGAGAATGACAAAGGTGAGAGCAGGTGGGGAAAGGGGAAACAGAGTAAAATGGAAGAGGTGGCCCCTGGGTCTGGCCCAGGGGTGAGGGCTACCCTGGGGAGCAGCAGCTCTGGACTGTGGACAGTTCACTCTGGCACATGGGAAGTCTTGCCCAAGTTGTTCATTGTTTCTCACAGTGAGTCCTTCAGAAGTGATTCTTTTTGGCAGCCCAGGGTGTGGGGCACCCAGCGTTGTGCTCACCAAGGTCACAGCCCAGCTGCGACCCCTAGCAGCAGCCTCGGGGCATGTTTCATAGCTGTAGGGGTTCACCAGGTATAGGGTGCGGGGATGAGCGCTGGGAATATGCTGCAAAATCCTCCGAGGGCTCCTCGGATCGGAGCGGCACAGCGCGGGTGCCGGTCGAGGTGGCGGGAGCAAGCCTGGGTTCAGATCCTGATGTGACACTTGCTGCAACTTTGGGAAGACACTTAACCTCTTTGAGCCCCAGTTTCCTCGTCCGTAAAATGGGGACAGGAATACTGGCCTCGTAAGGTTATCGCTGGGTGGGGAAGAGACCAGTACAATAGGATACATAGTGAAGCGCTCTAAGAATTCGGAGGGCGGGGTGGGGAGTGGACTGATCGGCCTTCACCCCTCAGATCTCCTGGCTGTTTCCCTAGTTGCCTGGTTAAAATAAAACACCCGAGTTGATTAGAATACATCTATTTCTAGACTCTGATTTACAATAGATTGTAATGATCAGTCGTTGAGGGATTAGAGATGCTGTCACCAGGAGCGTCAGAAGCCTCCCAGGCCTTTGAAGGACTCAGCCAGTGCTTACCCTGGGGAGGCAGTGATAAGGCAGGAGCTGGGACACAGGAAGCTGGCATGTGGTTTTGTTAACCAAGTAGTAGGTTAATGGGAGATACGCTCTGGAGGGAGGGAAGGCTTCCCAAAGTCGGGCCACCATTCCTCGCCGTGGCTAAGAAGAGCCGCTGTAATAAAAGCTACCGCTTATCGAGCTCTTATTCCACAATCCTATGTTGGCTTTACATGCCCTATCTCTGGTATAATCATTATCCCCATTTCACACACGAGGAAACCGAGGTTTCCAGAGGCTGAGTAACTTGTGCAAGACCACACATGTAGTAGGGGCAGGACTGGGGATCTGACTGTCCATCCCACGGTCAGTGTGCAACGCGTCTGTCCTGCCCGGGACACTTGGGAATGAGGACAGTGGGTGAAGGAAGGTGGACCGAGCTCTAGGCCGCCTATGGGACAGGAGAAACTTGGCCCTTGGCCACCGAAGGCCTCCTCTGGTTGTGCTGACTGTTCACAGTCGAGGGCAGGAGTGCCAGCTCCCCTGGGTGGTTGATGCCCAGGTTGTAACCTCTGAGCTTTGCAAAGTGATTGATTCCTTTTGCAATTTTAAGAAGGACTCACGGCAGGGAGCTCTTACAGTCCCCCGGGGGACCACCCAGGATTAATATTATGCAGCAGCCTGCTTTCTTTTGCAGGCTTGAAAACACACACATGCATGCATACACACATGCACACTCCCTGGTGTCATTGGTCCTAGCTTTTGTTTGTTTCCGGGGGTGTCTTTGCGTTCAGCTAGGACCCGTGGGAATGACTTTTAGTTTGAATTTGGAGGGATGAGAAGTAAACGATTCTCTGTTCTCGTTTAGGACTTCCTTTCTTCTCGTCCGGAGGTGTAGGATGACAGTGTGTCCCAGATTTTTTTTTGGACAGACCAAAGCTTGAATATTTTGCAGGGCTGTCCTAATAACAAGGTCCTAGAAAATAAGTTTAGTTCACTTAAAAGTAAATCAGGGCAATCATGTTACACTACTGATGTGCCTTAGCTACATGGATTCTAAAATTCAGCATTTTAGGCTTTGAAAAAGTAGGATTGCTGAAAGGAAATACTAAGTAGGGAGAAAAGATCAACTCAGTCTTTGCGGGGGGTGACTCTGTGTGTGTGTGTGTGTGTGTGTGTGATTTTCCTAAATTCAAAATGAAATGTATGGTATATTTTGATGAGAGTTAATTAACTGGGGATACATGTGCTAGCTGATTATTTTTCTCTTTTAGGGAAAGAAATAGAGAGAGACACAAATCACCCCGGAATAAAGAGGGCAGGGGGTCAGAAAAATCTGTCACCATTCAGGCTCCCACCGGAGAGCCCCTGTTGGCAAACGATTCTACTCGGACGGAGGAAGTTCAGGTGAGGATCAAAGGCAGTCCGTAAGCGCACTACCCCTTGATCGAGACTCCTTTCGGTAAATGTTTTTCTAAGACTTGTTGCAATAGGTTCTCTTGGGTTTTTATCTTTATTTTTCTAGCATGTTGATTAGTTTATCTATGTCCTGTGGTTTCTTGTTGGTCTAAGGACAGCCTGTCCCACCATTGGCTAGCTTGGGGATTCTTCTGAAGTGTGATTGGCGGGCTTGCTTTGAATGGTGTTGAAAAGAAGCCAGCAAGGCTGACCTCAGGGCAGAGGAGGGAAAAGTTACGGGCCCGCAGTCTCCAGAGACTCCCTGCAATGGAACAGGATGAAAGAGGGAAGGACACTCTGTCCAGAAGCCCTAAGTCGCGTGGGGAAGAAGAGCAGGGCGGCTTGGACAGCCCGGAGTGAGCATCACAACTAGCCGTGGAGTAAATCGGGGACGGCGTCCTTCGATGCCCGGTAGGAAAACATGGAGGCACGAAGTAGGCCCCAGAACACATAAAAAGCCGAAGACATCCCAGGCAAGCGTGCGGACGCACAGCTGTCTGCAGTGCCCACCACAGTGTTGGGCCGTGGCAGGGAGTGGCGCGGGTGGGGGCGGGGTGTCTCTGCCGCCCCGGAGACTGCATTTCCTCGGCTCCAGACACGTCTTGCTACTCAGTGATGCAGGGATTCTGTTTGTGTTCCTTGCCGTGTTTAAGAAAAGCTGGAAATTAAGATTTTATGTGAAATCAGCCCGTTTTTTTTTTAAGTACAGTTGACCCTTGGACAACATGGGCTTGGACTGTTGCGGATTTTTTTCATTAAGTAAGTACAGTCCTGTAAATGCACTTTCTCTTCCTTACGATTTTCTTACTAGTATTTTCTCTGGCTTACTTTATTATAAGAAAACAGTATATGATACACATGCAAAATGTGTGTCAATCAACTGTTTATGTTATTTATAAGGCTTCTGACCAACAGTAGGCTATTAATAATTAAGTTTTTGGGGAGTCAAAGTTATACGTTGGCTTTTGACTGTGTGCAGTGTTGGGGGGGGGGATTGTCAGTGCCCCTAACCCCCACATTGTCCAAGGGTCAACTGCATTGGTAATTTATGAATTTTTAAAAAATATTTTATTTATTTACGTTTAGAGAAGGGGGAAGGGAGGAGGAAAGAGAGGGAGAGAAAAGAAACATCAGTGTGTGGGTTCCCGTCCCCCTACTGGGGACCTGACCTGAAACCCAGGCGTGTGCCCTGACAGGGAATCGAACCAGCGACCCTTTGGATTGCAGGCCGGTGCTCAGTCCACTGAGCCACACCAACCAGGGCCTGAATTTAAAAAAACAACATGGTGTGGGTTCTTCTCTCTGGGCCCGCAGTCTGGCAGCCCCCCTGATTTAAACAGGCATTTGAGCAACACTCAGAAACATGTTTACAGACCCTCCATAGCTCTTGAAATACATGCATGTCCAGCGTTGGCCCCAAATAAACTGATGTACGCCCACATAGCTGTGAAGCTACAGGACCGTGGATGAATCTCTGTGTACCTGTAGGTGGACACAGATGTGCATTTATGAGCAGATAGGTGGGCTGAACTTAGGAATCCTCAGGGCGTACAGGTGCCCTTGGAGCCCAGAGCTGCAGCTGTGGGTTGAGTGCGGGCTGTGTGCGGTGGTGAGTAAAGGCCTCTAGTTCAGGGTCGGAGGGCTGGAGGAGTGCTTGGATGGATGGGGCCCGTCCTGAGAGCGGACCTCCCTTAAGTGCTGCAGGGGGCCAGTTTCCCTCTAGATGTGCATCTAGAGGTGCAGGTGGCCCCTACGAAGGCAGTTCTTTGCAGCTTCTTTGCATCTTGTAGCCACGTCCGGAAGCTCTTGGTGTTTACACCAGGATGATGCGATGGGGAAGCCGTTGAAACATCGGGCAGTCACCACCTTGGCGGGCCTCGGTCTCTTCATTGAGAATCGAGGGACTTGGATTAGAGGATCTTCAGTCCTTTCTCTGTTCTAAGAATTTCAAGCTTGAGAGAGCCCTTTGGACACGGACACTTTTTCAGCACAGACGTGCACACGCTCTGAAAATGCACAGGGGACTCGGTTAGTGTCTCTTTGGCAGGAAAAAAGGTGAGCGGCTAAATCAGAGCGGTGTGGTGGTCAGCAGAGTGACCGCAAGGTACTGCTACTGATTTCAGTATTGATTATCAACTGAATATTAGGCCCAACACAAAACATGGAACCCAATACCGCCCTCACTAAGAGTGTTACAGAGCGAATGATTTTAGGTAGTCTGTGAACTCACCTTATATTTAAACAAGTTGTCCATCTTTGAATTTGTGGCTTTTTTTTCCTCTGCTTGGGAATTTGTGGCTTTTTCAAAAATTGGAGAAAATTTGCCTACAAAGAAATGAACAGATCTAATGTATACAGTTCGAAAAATGTTAAGGGCCGGATAAACCCACATAACTCTCATTCCTATCAATGCATATATTCCTGTTACTCTAGGAAGTTCTCTCATATCCTTCCCAGTCAATCCCTGGCTGCCACCCCCACCTCTCCAAGGCAAGTCCTGTTTTGATATCTATTAGTATAGATCAGTTTGGCCTGTCCTAGAATTTTGATATAATTAGAATCATATTCTTTTGTTTTGGACTTTTTTTTGTTTTCCACTCAGCATAATGATTTTGAGATTTATCCATGCTGTGGTGTGTTTCCGCAGTTCATTCCTTGGTATTTTGCTGAGTAGTGTTCCGTTGTATAAATATACCACAATTTGTTATGCATTCTCCTGATGGACAGACTTTCGGGTTGGACCGTTTTTGGCTATTGTGAATGAAACTGTTAAGAGCATTCTCGTGCAGGTCTTTTATGGACATATGTTTTCATTTATCGTGATAGAAACCTGGAAGTGGAATTGCAGGGCCATCTAGTTAAACATATACTTAAATTTATGTGAAACTGCCAGGCTAGTTTTCAAGAGCAAGTGTATCATCATTTTATAAGTCCGCCAGCAGTGCAGAGAGTCTCGGTCGCTTCTGTTGTCTTAGTTATTTCTCTCATGTCTCTGACACCTGTAGCTTTCTACGTGGAAGAAAGATCTCTTCACAGGTCAAGACCTTTGCCACCACCGCTGCACCTTGCCGTAACCGATCCATTTCATATTTTTTATCCTTAACTAGATTTGAGGTTTATGCAACGATCTTGCTTATTCAGCTGTTAAACTAGACTTTTCTAAGTTGGTGTCTTACACCTTAATGTCACCCACCTGGCCCCTCCATCTGACTTTTTTCCAAGTTAAATCCTGTATTAATATACAAATCTCGGAGGCCCACCCTCTTTGGACCCCCTGTGGTTTTTCAGTGCCTCCTTGCTCTGCCGTTGCTTTGGAATGGAGTCAGAGCTGCCAGTGAAATGGAAAAATTGTTTCAGATCCTAGCAACTGAATCTCGTTCAGTGTTAGTTTGCCATGAGGACGTGTGTTATGGGAGAAATTGTTAACTGCCCTGGCCAAAGACACTTGAATTTGCTTTGCTCATAAAGTGAGAAATGTTGTCAAAGAAATGCCTGACACTGGTGTTTATTAAATGGGCCTAGAGAATGTCCAGAAACTTTAAAAAAAAGTGTGTCCTAGCTGCAGGTAAGCTTTGGATCCAGGTAAGTTCCCTCGCTATGCCTTTTGCTGCTCAGAGCTCCTGGAGGGCACTCCCAGAAGGCGGACTTCCTAAGCCTTTATAACCCAGGCATGAATTGAGAGGAGAACGGGGAGGGTTTTCTCCTCGGGCCACAGGCGAACCCTCAGGTTAGTCTAACAAACAACAGGAGTGTTTCCGGCAGGACAGATAGCCCCAGACCCCTCCAGGCCTGTCAGGGGATTAATTACAACACAGGGGCTGATAATCAATGTTGCGGTCACCCCAGCACACACGCAGAAAGGTCAGATTACGTTCTCCCTGTCTGTAAAGGTAAATAGATGATATGTTTTGAAAAATTTCAATGAAAATGGTTTAAGTGTAAAATCCCTGTGTTGAACAAGGTAAGCTTACGTTTTCTAGGAAGCCCGTGCTGGGGGGTCGGTTCAACAGGATGTGAGCCCTGCATGCCCACCGTGTCCCCAGGTGCTCTCTCTGTGGCTTTTTACGAAGGACCTGCTGCCTGTGGCTCTTCACACCCCCTGTGTTCTCCCCGTCAGGATGACAACTGGGGAGAGACCACCACGGCCATCACAGGCACCTCGGAGCACAGCATCTCCCAGGAGGACATCGCCAGGATCAGCAAGGACATGGAGGACAGTGTGGGTCTGGACTGTAAGCGCTACCTGGGCCTCACCGTTGCCTCGGCGCTAGGACTTCTAGTTTTCCTCACCCCCATTGCCTTCCTCCTGTTACCCCCCATCCTGTGGAGGGACGAGCTGGAGCCTTGTGGCACCATTTGCGAGGGACTCTTCATCTCCGTGGCGTTCAAACTCCTCATCCTGCTCATCGGGACCTGGGCGCTCTTTTTCCGCAAGCAGAGAGCCGACGTGCCACGGGTGTTTGTGTTCCGGGCCCTCCTGCTGGTCCTCATCTTTCTCTTTGTGGTTTCCTATTGGCTTTTTTACGGGGTCCGCATTTTGGACTCCCGGGACCGGAATTACCAGGGCATCGTGCAATACGCAGTCTCGCTTGTGGACGCTCTGCTCTTCATCCACTACCTGGCCATCGTGCTGCTGGAGCTCAGACAACTGCAGCCCATGTTCACGCTGCAGGTGGTCCGCTCTACCGACGGCGAGTCCCGCTTCTACAGCCTGGGACACCTGAGGTAAGGCGGGGACGGGAAGGCCAGGAGACCTTCAGTGAGGGGTGATGCCAGGCGCAAGGGCCAGGACCAGGCTCTGACTCACGTGCGTGCGTGCGATGGGGGTGGGGCGTTCATGCACACCGGCCGTCCTGACTTCCGGCTGTGGGTGTGCAGTTGCTGGTTCTTATCTAGGTCGGCGTTTGGTTGGTCCTGCTCTCAAAGTGGTTAGCGCCTCCCAAAAATGATGGAGAAAAGACACGTAGTGATGGCCGTTGACCTTGACCCTGAACTCGACCTATGAATGATGGATCGAGTGATCACGAATTCCATTTGCTCAAAATGGTACACCTGGTTTACCCTGTCGTGCCAGCGGAGTTACTAATCGTTTCTGTTTTTTCCACGCTCAGAGGTGCCTGGGTTTGGGCGATATGCTACATGGTCTCCTGGGCGACCCTGCAGGAAAGAACCAAGTGCAAGTGGGAGAGCCTTGAAGCTTGTGAGGGTTGGGTCTTTTAAAGACGTGTACGCGAGAAAAAGTTAGAAATGCGTTGAGATGTCGTGCTTCTCCTCTGTGCATAAAACCTAATGATTTTGTGGTTAATTAGAAGAGCAATAATCATCATTCATTTATTTAATTTTATTTTTATTTATCCCAAGGTAAGCACTGGATACAAATTGCCGTGTTTAGTCTTCAAAGAACCCCCTGATTTCTGTATTTTTAATCTTTTTCCTACTGATGAGGAAATGGGCGTTTGGGGAATTTCAGTACTTAGTACAAATGTCCTCATGCTGGCGTGTCCCATTTGTGTTTACCGGCCTGTTTTCCTTTCTTCCACAAGCCACGGCTCCCTGGGGACTGGGGCCATGACTCATTGCGTCCCCGGTGCCCGGCCCGGGGCATGGCACACTGTTGGCAGTCACGTGGTTCCCCACTGACTGCGTCACTGCCGTGTATGGCTTTGCCCTCCCACTGGGCTCTCTGGCCTCATCAGGCGATATGTGCTGATGTGTGTAACCTGCTTGGCACCTGGTCATCAGTTACCTGTAGCCATCGCTGCTATGGTGGTGTAGCTCCAGAGGGTGCCTTAGTGGGTGTCAGAACAATGGGCTTTGTCATAGTTCTGTCCGGGACCCAGGAACACAGCCCAGCCCCAGCCCGGAGTGGGGCCACACTGCCAACCGTCTCAGCATTGGCACGCACGCACCCTCCTTCAGTCCTCGGGCTCAGCCTGTATCGCCTTGGACCAGGTGATTTAGTGTTCAAGGCTGCAGCCACCCTGACCCATCCTCAGAGGGTATCAGAATCTCATTCCCGCGCCCTGTGCGGCAAAGTTAGGCATTTCAGGTCCTTTCAGACGCCTTTCCGCAAGCTCAGACAGCTTGCTCTTCCCATACGTTATGTTGGCAGGCGAGCAGAAGACTTACATTTAATACCTGCCTTGTGCAGAGCCCAGCACTGGGGCCCCGAGACGCAGCGTGGCTGCTTTCAGAGCTCTGTTCCCCAAGGCAGACCAGCGTGCCCCTGCGCAGTGGACAGTTGCCGACTCAGGCAGCCGGGCGGGTGATGGGGACGCAGGACGAGGTCTTCCAGGCAGTGGCCGCGGTAAAGCCCTGCAGGAAGCAGTCTGTCTTGGGATAGGACAGGCTTTGAGGGAGCGTGAGGGGTGGAGAAAATCCCGCTCTGGCCCCAGTAGAAATGAGCCATCTGTGGGACTTTGTAAACCTAAGTAGCCAAGACACTGGTAGTGAGACCCGCTGTGGTTTTGTGTTTTGGCCTCTGCCCTTGTTGGTGTGAATCCCACCTGCGGAAGCGACTCCCACCTGTGGAGGTGACGAAGGGAAGGAAGACTTCTCACCTTAGGGGGGGCGACCCCCCCACCCCTGAGGCTCTCATCACTCCTTCTAAGACTAGATGGGGTGGGGGTGGGAGGACAGGCAGAAGAGCCCAGGGCAGTGTGCCCGTGGGATGTTCAAGAAACTGGCAACAGCCCTGGTACCTCATCCACAGCTCTGCCCATAGCCCTGCCTGCCTGGAGTGGACCTGGGTGGGACAGGCGGGGCTGATGGCACTGGGACCCGCCGGCTGGCCGCAGGCCTGTCCTGGTGGTTCTCACCATGACCAGCAGCTTTGGGTATTTACTTGCTGACCCCGAAGCCATTAAGCCCAGGGAGGTGCAAGGGAGGGCTTCTGTGTCCGGCAGCCCTGGGGGAGAGCATGTCCAGGTGGTCCCAGTATCTTCCTTTCAGCTCCTCTCCAGGGTCCTTGGTTTCCCCCTCCCCCGCCTCCCTCACACGGAGACCCTGGTTATGGGGCGGAAAGAGGGCTGGACAAGGAGAGATGCCTCTGTTCACAAGTAGAGCCCTCACCCAGAGCGCGCTGCCCTGTGACGGCCGCTGTCGCCCGGGGATGGAGCGCGCCTGGCCCTTCTTCTTGCTGGCACTGTGTGGGCTCGGCCACCTGCCGGCCCTTGGGCCAAATCTGGTCCAAACCCAGCAGTGGCTGGAAGAGTCCCTGGGCCAGAAATATAACTTCTAAGCGCTTTTGTGAAGTGTAGAAACAGAGGGGAGGGGAGGCGGTGGGTGGATCAGAATAGACAAAGAGCACGCCCTGGGGTCAGAATAGCGGGTCCTCTCGGACCCAACGGGAATCACAGGCCCCGCCACGCACCCTTTATGTAAAGCCTTCCCCACAGCAGCGACCTGTTGGGCCGAGGCTCTTTTCCGTTTTGTTTTCAAAGGTGACTGGTGAATCGGCTGAGCTATTTTTGCAGTTGTCTGAAGAACGCCTATTCTTTAGTCTCTTAAAGAAAATCTGCTTCTTGTTAGCTCTCATAAAAGGTCCTCGCGGGGGCCCTGCCTGTTGGCAGGAATGGAGTCACGGCTTATTTGAAAATGTTCAGAAATGTAAAAGGTTATTGTTGTACAAAGTGAGATAACATAAGTAGATTAAGAGACTGCCTAACCTTTGCCCAGCGCCTTAGGGAAGACAAAGGGCTTTTTGGCTGTTCAGTCCCATTTGTTCCTCCTGCCACTGGGGTGGCACAGGTGGTATAGTGGTATCACCCTTTATAGTGGAGGGTCCCCAAGCCGAAGGTTAAGGGACCTGTGCACCCTGCAAGGACCACCTTTCTGTGGGTCACCCCCTGCCGCTGTGCGCTCTGCAGCATCCTGGGGTCTCAGCACACACATGGCACTTGTCACTTTTCTTGGTCCCATTCTCACAATGAGTTGCTAACTTTTCCAGGATCTTACCAAAGACTAGTGAGCTTTGATCTAACTATATCTGGGGGGAAATCCAGAAGAGAAGAGAGGCTAAAAATAACATTTGATTATCCTAATTGATAATTTCTCCATTTCGGTGTGTGTGTTTTTGTTTTTTTTGAACCCTTACCTGAGGATACGTTTATTGATTTAGAGAGAGAGAGAAAGAGAAACATCGGTGTGGGAGAGAAACATAGATCGGTTGCCTCCTGTACATGCCCCGACAGGGAATTGAACCTGCAGCCTTTTGGCGTATGGGACGACCCTTCAACCCACTGAGCCACCAGCCAGGCCAGGGTGACAGTTTGTCAGTTTTGAAATCTTCACAGGTAAATACTGTGAACATCGGAGCATAGAAGCTAGTGTAACTGACCGAATCCGAGCATGGAAATAACGAAAACCTTAATAATGACATAGTCCTTACCCTGTGCCGGCACTTTCTCAGCTCTTCACATGTAGCTCATTTAACCCTAGCAGTCCTGTGAGGTCAACACTGTTACCCCATTTTCAGATGAGGAATCTGAGGCACAGAAGAGTTAAGCGGATTGTCTTCGACCACACAGCTCGTGATTGTCGGAGCCAGGGTGTGAGGCCAGGCTGTTCGGTTCCAGAATAATCTTAACTGTTTCGCCATGGTGCCTCTGGATCGATAGGTTCTTGTTCACGTCGTTGCTCTAAGGGCGCATGAAGGGTCCTGGCAAGGCGGCTTCGTCGGTTAGAGTGTCATCCCATGCACCAAAAGGCCGTGGGTTCGATCACCAGCCAGGACGCGGGTGGGAGGGAACCGACTGATGTTTCTCTCTCACTTCAATGTGCTTGTTTAATTTTTTTTCTCTTTCTCTCTTCCTCTCTCTAAAATCAATAAATATATCCTTGGGTGAGAATTTTTTTTAAAAAAAGAGCGCATCAAGGAACTCATAAGCATTTTTGCGTGCTCACCATGTCCCAGGCTATACGCTATTTTTTATACATTACCCTCTTTCATTTAACTCGCAGCTCTGGGGCTGAATGGAGAGAATGAGGAATGGCAGAGGCTGGCTTGCACCCTGCAGCCCTATCTTAGCCCACTGGTTCTTCTGCTCAGCCGGTTAGCAAACTTATAGCCACAGCAGTAGGTTTGATTCTTTGCCTGGTCAAACCTTTTTTAACTTTCTATACGTCACTTGTCCCAAAAAAGACCTCTTTTATCTACTGCTGTATAAAACCACCCCCAAACTTCTTCATGTAAAGCAACACTTTATTATTTTATAATGATTCCTCACAGTTCTGGGGGCGGGGCTTGGCCGGGAGGGTCTTTTACTGGTCTGGCCAGGGGTCCCTGTGTGATCGCAGGCATGTGGGAGGCAGCTGGGGTTGGGCTCCCCGCCCCTTCCCACGTAGTCCGCAGTTCTCGCCCTCCCCAGAGAGCCCCGCTTTGGGGAGTAGTTTCTTAGGAGGGTAGCCGGACTTCTTCTCAGGGTTCCCAAGGACTGAGAAGGGATGCTCCCAGGACCTTTGAAGGCTTAGCCCTTGACCTGGCCCAGCACTGCCTACCCTGAATTCACCTGTCCAAGCAAGCCTGAGCCCCAGCCCAGATTTAAAGAGGAAGGACGGCGCGGGTTTGGGAGGCCTAGGTGGACCGGTTCCTCGGGGTTCATGACGGGGAAGACTGCCACGGCCACCCCGGGCTCTCATCCTCGGAGCCTGTCTGCCTGTCCTTATTTGCTAACAGATTCCGTGATTGACTTCTAGACCTCAAAACGTCCAGAGGTAACATCTCTCAAGTAGGGGGAGGAGCCCTTTATAAGGAGGTATGCGAACATCAATGAAAAGCGATGGCTGATCGTCATCAACAAGGAGAGACTGAGGCCACAAAAGCAGAACCCTCGCCCCGGCCCTCTGGGAAACCTGTCTGTCCACAGTGACCCGTCTGTTGGATCTTCATTTTGCTGAAGCTCTGTTGTAGCTTGTAAGTTGGCCTTGACCGTGGACCTCTCTGACCGGGCTCTGGTTACTGATCACAGGGCCACCTGTGCTGTGGAAGACATGATTCTTGGCTTGCTTTTCAAACAGTGGGAGCTTTGATTGTGCATGACTGTGGCAGGTTGTGTTGGAAAGGGACTGTTATGGACTGAAGGTGTCCCTCCCCCCAAAGTTCATAGGTGGAATCGGTAGGAGGAACCCATTATTGGATAGTAGAGAACAGGACGGGATATCCTTGTTATAAAGTGGCAAAGAACTTGGCTGAATTGTGTTTCTGTCCTAGTGATTTGTGGCAGGTAGAACTTGTGAGTGATGAAGTCGGATATTTAGCTGAGGAGATTTCCAAGCAAAACATCGAAGATGCGGCTTGGTTCCTTCTTATCCCTTCTAGTAAAATGCAAGCGGAGAGACACGAAGAAGGAATTGCTAAACAAAAAGGAATCCAAACTTGAATATTCGGAAGATTCTCAGCCTATCCAGATTTTTTTTAATTAGCTATTTTTGTTAATTAAAAAAAAATTTTTTTTTTTGCAATTACAGTTTATATTCAGTATTATTTCGTATTAGGTTCAGATGTACAGCATCGTGGTTAGATAATCATACACTTTACAGAGTGTTCCCCTGACATTTCCAGTATCCACCTGGCACGGTACATAGTTATTATAATATTATTTACTGTAGTCTCTATGCTGCACTTTACCTCCCCATGACTGTTTTATAACTACTGATCTGGGCTTCCCAGTCCCTTCATCTTTTTCACCCAGTCCACCAACCCCCCTCCACTCTGGCAGCCATCATCAGTCTGTCCTCTGTATGTACGAGTGTGTTTCTGGTTTGCTTGTTCACTTATATTGTTCTTTAGAGCCCACATTAAAGTGAGATCATGTGGTATTTGTCTCAACCTACCCAGACTGCCAAAAAAAAAAAAAAAGAAAAAGGATGAAGCCTGACCTGCAGAGAACACCAAGGTGTGGCTGACCAACCATTTGATAACATTTGATAAGGAGATCAGTGCGGGTGTGAGCCAAGGATCAAATCAGCCACTTTGGCAGAAGCCAGGAATGAAGATGAGATTATCCCAGTAAAAACAAGGTCAGCTGGGACTAAAGGAAACAGGGAAGAAAGGCTGCTAACTTCACTATCCTTCCAGAAAAGGGAAGAATGAGACTGCCACCCTCGTGGGCCCCTTGAGGGCAGAGCATTGAACCGAAGAGGATTAGTCTCGAGAGTTAATATCTAATGGAGTGACACTGCTATGTTTTGAATTTGCTTGGGACCCATCACCCCTTTCTCCTTTCCAATATCTCCCTTTTGGAGTAGGAATGGCTATCCTGTGCTGGATCCATCTTGGTATTTTGGAAACAAATACCGCCTCTGGTTTCACGCATTCATAGTTCCTCTCAGTGTGAATTACGCCTCAAGCCACACCCATCCGAGGTTTAGATGAGACTTTGGACTTCAGAGTCAGTTGATGCTGGAATGAGTTAAGACCTTTGGGGCTGTTGGGATGGAATCAATATATTCTTCATCTGAGAAGGACATGAATTTGGGGGGGCCGGGCCTGGAATGTTAGGGACTGAATTGTGTCACCCGAAATTCATAGGTGGAAGCCCTAAGCCCCAGTGTGACTGTATTTGAAGATGAGGCACCTAAAGAAGTAATTAATGTTCAACGAAGCCGTAGTTCTAATCAAATTAGTGTCCTTATGAGAAGAAACCCCAGAGAACTTGCACACTTCATTCTCTTTGCACACTCATTCTCTTTGAACTGGAGAAAGGCCATGAATGGATATAGTGAGAAGGCAGCGAGAAGGAGATCCCTCATCAGAAACTGGGTTGGCCAAACCTTGACCTTGGACTTCTAGGCTCCAGGACTGTAAGAAAATAAGTTTTCGTTGTTTAAGCTTCTCGATCTGTGGTATTTTGTTATGGCAGCCCGAGCTAAGACTGGAACAGATTATGTGCACTGATGACTTTTGACCCCAAAGCCCCAGGAAACCATGGAATCAATGAGCAGCTCGGCTGAGGTGTGACACAGAACTCTCATTGCCCCTTCCCCAGCTCACGCCTGCATCCTCCCAACTTGAGTGGAGGCCTTGCTTCTCTGGGGTGCACTTTGATTTTCTAGTTAGAAATGGGCAAGGGAGGGTCTCCTGAGGAGATTAAGGTTATTCCAGTAATTCCAGGATATTACCAGCTCCCCTTGAAATCTCACATCTGTGATTCTGGGTCAGATGATGTACAGGATGGGGATCCCTGGGCTGTGGGTCCGTCCCCCCCCGCCGTCCATGCGTGTTCAAAACCAGTGCCCAGGGCCTCGAGGACCCAGCCCTGTAGGTGGTGAAGTCGGGGAGTGTTTTTAAACAACCATGTTTTCTACAGTCAGGGTTTCATAGACAATTTCATTTTTACAAATGTGCATTTTGTTTAATTGCCTTTTAGCAAACATACGTGCCAGACTTCAGCCCCACTCCCTAAAAAAAGCACCGGATAAAAACGAGTAAGAGCTGAGGAGATCTTTTGCTCAGATCTGCTTTGCTGGGGAAGGATTCCTCAGGCGGGCACAGCTGCCACTTGTGCCTGTTTGGGGTGATTTAATGAAAGGTGCTGGGCACTGCAGCCCTGTGTTTATACAGCTGCCTGCTGCCATCGGCCACAGCTGGGATGCTTCCCTCGCACGGCGTCTGCCCCCAAGGCTCACCCTGTGCCTGGGAGGAGTCACCCCCACAGAGTGTGGCCACGGAGAGGGAAGGAGCCCGTGGATGTACAATTGGTGTAGGTGGCCTTCCTGCAAGGCCATAGGCGGGACTGGGCGGTGGGTCCTGTACCCTGAATGATGTGCTATTCCTTTTCCTAAAGGACTCCTGTGGGCAGGGCCCGGCGTTCTGCACACTCACCCATCAATTGATGGGTGTGATTTGTCGCAGTGCATGTGAGATGCTGACACATGAGAGGGCAGAGGGACAGGGGCCTGCTTGCCCGGCCCTGCAGAGCCGTTGTCCGGCTCTGTGCAGTGTCTGCGAGCAGAGGTCCACTTGGCCAGGCTGATCGTCCTCGGCTTCCGGATTTCTCGCTGTGTGCTCCTGTAGCTCTTCCCAGGCTCAGCAGTACCGGTGCTGAGGGATGTGAGGCCGGGCCAGAGAAGCCCCGTCGAGCATCCTAGTCCCCACCTAAACCCCCTCCTTAGAGAACCCTAACTAGGCAGATGGTTGTCTTTGACCTTTACCTGCTGTGATTCAGCACAGTAATGTAAAGTGTTCAGAAGGCCGAATTTCCATCCCGGGGGTGAAGGCGCAGGCACAGGCGCAGCCGAGGTCGGGCTGTGCAGGGAGGTAGCGGTGTCGTGCGGTCTGTGCCCTGGCCTGGAAGTGGGGCCGCATTTGCCAGACCTGTCACTTGAGGGGAAGCGTGTCTTGTAGGTCCCCTCCATTTTGAGAGGTCCACCAGCATCTCTCTGCTGTGGACGAGACAGCCAGCCATGGCTGGGTCATCTCAGGAGGAGGCCGTCTCAGTGTTGTAACCACACTTAGAACCGCCCACGGCCAACGGGGACGACATGTATGACAGCTCCCTGTTGTTTAGTTCCTGAGACCAGCAGAACCAGGTTGTCGCGTGTGGCTCTTAGCCACTCGTGGCCCTCGCTGACCCCTCCCAGGTCTGGGCACACTGCGGTGTCGGTTTACTTGTGTGATTAGGGAGGGCATTTTCCAGGGTTACACTTTGTTATCAAAAACTCAAACAGGACGGCATGGGGCATGGAGATGTGCCCTGGGTGCTTCCCCAGATGGCCCTTTGGGGGGGCCTTTCTGTGATGACCAGACCCTGCGGATTCCACCTCCTGCGACTGTTGGTGTGGGTGTCCGCGGCTTCGAGTCTCAGTTGGCTGTCCTTCAGTAGGGACACCCTGCAGGGCTTGTCTGCAGATCCAGTATTCAAGCCTGGGCCAGGGACACTTTCCAGCTTGCAAATGTTGATTCAAAGAACTCGGTCCATATATGAAGTTTCCACATAGCTGAGAAGCCAGCAGGGCAGGACCACCGATCTGGGCCCCCTCTCAGGATCCGATCTGCCTCGGGTCTCAAAAGTCTCAGGCAGCAATGTTATGTCCCCCCTGCTCTGTCGAGACAAAGTCCTAGAAAAAGCCAGCCTTTCTTCCAAATCTTTCTTCAGTCTAACCTAGATCTGTCAGTAAACACAAGCAGATTCCAGTTTTTTTCTCCTCCCCGTTCTCAAGCTCCAAGGTGATCATTACCTGTTATCTGTGTGGGATTTGTGTCAGCCACCTCCCCACATGCAGCTGAAGACAAACATTTTAATTAAAAGGCGGGAGGGCCAGGAGATACAGACAGTCATGTGCCTGGTTCTCAGCGGAGGTGGCGGCAACATTCAGGGGCTAATTATGGTCGCGTCTCTGGGACTCACACGAATATTGCTGCAAATCGTCCTGGCTCTTTGTCAGACGAGTCAGCTTATCTCCAAGTGCAGGGTAGCCAAGCCCATACGCCCAGGTCGGAGTCTCGTCGAAGTCAGTCAGGTAAAACTGAGGGCGTCTGCTGGCTCCTTCCCGTGGGGAATCTACACGGAAAGCTGAATCAGCTCTCATTTGGGCCCTGCATTCTAGAGTTTTCTCCAGTACCCTGGGGTCAGGCCTAAAATGCAGCCACCTCAGAGTGGGCACACCTTACAGAGTGGGAGACAGGGTGGCCTTGGGACCAGAGGAGTCCTCACTGTTGGTGTCCTTTGCATCTTCACGTTAGGCTCACCTCTCCTACCCACACACTCCCCCTCGCCCCTCGCTCTCCCTCCTCACCCCCTCCCCCCTTGGCCAATCATGTTAGCCCTCCTTGCCCTTCACCTACCTCCATCCTTCTTGCCCTAAATACAGGTGTGTTCATTTCCTAAGGCTGCTGTAGCAAAGGACCACAAGCCGGGGGGCTTAATCTCTCTGTTTTGGGGGCTAGGAGTCTGAAACATAGGTGTTGACAGGACCATGGTCCCTCGGAAGGTTCTGGGGAAGAATCCTTCCTTCTCTTCCCAGCTTTCAGTCCGTCCTTGGCGCTCCTTGGCTTGTAGCTCTGTCACTATAATCTCTGCTCCTTTGTCACATGGCCTTCTCCGTGTGCCCTCTTCTTCTTATAAAGACAACAGTGTGACCTTATCTTATTTCAGTACATTTCATTATATCTTGTTACATCTGCAAAGACTCTGTGAGGTCACATTCTGAGGCTCGGGGTAGACGTGGATTTTGGGAGACCCCATTCAACCCACCACAACAGATTTCTCAAAGCTGTCCTGTGCCTCAGCACCGAGCCCCTCTCGCTCTCTCTGCAGGTGTTTGGGAGGATCGTTTCACGCCCGCCCGTGTCTGCCCACACTGCGTCCTTTGCCCGGAATGCGCTTTACAGCCCATTGTCCATGGGGTGTGACCGTCATTCATCGTTTAAGACATTAAGCTTTGCCTCCGTGGGTTTTCACCTGCACCCCCTCCCCCACCCCACGCCTCATCACATGTTTCATCCCAGCCCCCGGGCCACTTGATTGCCGTCACTACCCATGGGAGCCCCCTGAGGTCTGGCTCACATGCTAACCCAGGACGTGGCACTTGGCAGGAGCTCATCATTCACGCTTGCGGGTGAATGGAGGTGGGGGCACTGGTCGGTAGGGATTTTCTGAATGTCCGCACCCTTCCTTGGCTTGAGGGGTGGCGAGGACTGAACCTGAAAGGAGGCCTTCAGGGGGCGGGGTCGGCTCTGTGACTGGAACGCTGACTCCCTTGCTCTCCCACCAGCCCACGCCTCGGTGGTGGCCGGCCTTTACACGGGGCGTTAGCGTGGAAGAAATGCGTTCACGTTTTTCACGTGTGAAGAAAGCTTTTCTGTTGACAGAGCTGAAGGGAGCAAACTAATATTTGAAAAGAAGTGGCCAAAACCTGTAGGCGGCGTCTGCCCCTGACCCGGTCAGGGACAGCCTTTCCCGCCGCCCCGATCCGGAAGAAGCTGAAGGCTATAAAATTTAAGGAGCTTGGCCTGGATGAGCTCTGAAGCCTTAATATTTCTGATTTTAATGGCAGGAGCCACAATCAAATCCAGGGGAAAGTGAAGAAATAGGAAAGAGACAACTATGTGTATGTGTACATGCATGTGTGCGAGTACCTGTATGTGTGTGCATGCATGTGCATCTACACGTGTGCACACTTGCTTTTCCAGGCCTCAGCACCCTTATCTGCAAGATAAGAGTTAAAAGGGAGGATACATATGCTCGCTTTCTTTAAGTACTCGATAGGCTTTCACCAGAAAGTAGGGCTTGGTCCAGAAGGAAGTGGCGGGTGGATCAGTGGGTGGAACTTAAAGGCCACGTCAGTACCAAGTCAGAGAGTGACTTTTCCGGCAGAGGATGGATACCGCTGCCTGGGGTGCTGTAAAGAGAATGAGTGCGCGGATTGGGGGTTTGGATGAGGTGGACTGTGAGTTCTTCGATCCTGTGTCTCCGCTCGGCTGAACACGCGGATTCTCTTCCTTTTGTGCTGAGTGAAAGGCTGCGATTCGGTGTAAGAGGAGAGCGGGCCCCGCTTTTAGGCCCAGAGGCTGCACGAGTGAGTATTCTCGCCACCAGCCTGCCCCATCCCTGCTGCAAAGCGCTCACCCTCGGTAATGTGATATTTTAGAGTTGTATCATCCTTTGTAGTTTATACATGCTTTCTCTGGCATCATTTCATTCGCTCTCCTCAACAACCACATGGAATAGTTGGTGTTATCTCTGCATCTCACAGGCCAAGAACGGGGACGGGACCTACGCAGGGCTGCCAAGCTGCAGCGTCAGACCTGGAATCCGGACCTTCTCGCTCGAAGGCCGGCGATTTTTCTCCTTTGTGTACCACAGGTGCCTCCCTTTCACTAGGCTCGATTTTTCGGAGGCTGAACATTGGCAGGGAATGCTGCACAAAAAGCAGAGAGTAGCGTAACCTGACGGTCTCTGTTCCTAAGGAAAACTGTGCCGAGGGCCCATCCCGGCTCACCTCTGTGATGCTCCCTCGTGGCGGCTCCTTGAGGCAGGGGGTGGGACTGCCGCGCGTAGGGATCGATCGACCTCCCCAGCGTAGGTTCTTGGTGCCACCATTTATGAGTCATTTGCTTTGGACTAGGCACTTTAAAATATACTGTCTCATTTAATCTTTAAAACAGACCTAAACCAGACAGGCAGCTCCTCCCGGGGATGCAGGAAAGCGGAGGGTGAGTCTCCCAGTATTTTCCTTGGCCGAAATGCCCCCTGCCTTCGAAGCCTGGGAAAGGCACAGAATTTGGAATTGTCTCCATGGATATTTGAGCTCAGGAGATCACTGACACCAGACTTCAGCCAGGACCTGGCGTCTTGGCGTCTTGCGCTTCGTCACGAGAATTTCTGGCTAGCTCCCGACACCAGACTGCCCCAGTCTTCTTAGTAATCCGGTTGTAAGGTATTTTACACAATTGAGTGATTTAGAGCCCACTTATGTTGTTACGATGGGGTTTTTCTATGTTGTTATAACAGGGTTTTTCCATGTTGTTTTTCCCATCCTGCAGGTGAAGAACATGGGGTTTGGAGAAATGAGTTAATCTGTTCAAAGTCAAAGAATGAATGAAAGCGCCGAGAGTCTCATGGTCCGGGGCCAAAGCCAGAGCCCTTTGCGGGGCGCACACGTTCCCCCGCAGCAGTTGTGCACAGGGCACGGGGGGAGGCAGTTCATTCGCTTTTGCTTTTATTTTCCAGGGTTTAGATGTCAAAACATGTCTTAGAGATTTTTATGAACTAAAATTTGAACTGTCTTTGGCGTTGCTTCTTCTCTCCAAGCCTGTTCAAGAAATGTATCACAGGGGTGAAGCCCTCTCCCCGTTGCCATGGCAATGTGTAACAGTCGCCACTGACACTGGAAGTGTTTTTGTGGTTGATTAGCCACCAAAGGCCGCAGCATTTCACATGCCACCCTCTTTGTCCTGAAAAGAAAATAGACCAGCAAGGCACCATGGGCACTGGTTGCGTTTCAAATTTGGAGGTAGCTGTTGAACTCCCTCGGACACTAGTGCTGGCCCATTGGTGCCCTGTCTCTTCCATGAGTTCAAGTTTGGACCCGCCTGGACTAAGCAGGGTTGAATATTCTGTTATCTGTGTCGTCTTTTCATGTGCATATCTGGGATTCCTACGTGTGTTTTTATGTATTTCCCACACGTCTGTATGGTCTGTGCAAAGGTCGTTCCCTGGATGGTAATGTAGGAGGGTGTGTGGAACCTTGTATTCATTGAGCTCTGTGGTCTCTATCTTGGGAGAGTACTCCTCCCGTGAGATTTTGGTGGGGTCCTATCCCCAGCGGGAACATCAGACTCCACGTGTCTCTAATACAGAGTGTCTACCAAAGGCTTGTTTCATCTGCTGTCGTCCCTGACTGTGACCGTGATTAAGAGAGATGGCAGGTTTCTCACCACCTTGGGTTTGCTTGCTCCCTCCTTCCTCAGAGGGGAGCTGGTTGAGAGGCTGGGACCAGTTGAAGGGTTTGCTTTTGTTCTCCGAGATCCCTTTTGCCTCTGAAATGCCATGGTTTTATGAAGTAGATGCTCAGGATGGATCCTGTACCCATGGGAGCCTAGGGCTTCCTAAGTGACCAAGTTGAGCCAGTAGGAATTATGTTCCCGTAGGGAAGTCAAAGGAGGTGTCCCTTGTGTGCGGGGACCCTCACAAGACTGGATGAGGAAGAGACTGGAACACTCCAGGACGTCACCAGCGATGGGTGAAGGCTGTTGGTGCTGTGAGTTTAGGGACAGGTCACTGAGGACTGGAGAGTTGAAAAAGACCTCCTAAAAGAAGTTGGTCCGACCTTGGCCTGGTGAGATACCAAATAGAAGCAGGAAGATACTGACCTTGACACTGGCTGAGGAGCGGGGTCTTGCCTCCTGGCGTTGTGCCCTGCAGGACGTCCCGCAATAGGTGCTGAACTGTTCTTCCTCTTCCTGGGAAGCCAGATAATAGATTCCTATGCTACTTTTAACCTAAAGTCAGTTATCTAACACACTCAGCCAAGCCAGACCCTGAGTCAGGAGCCAGAGCAGAAATGAAAGAGACCTTAGTTTTTGGATTGAAAGAGACGTCAGACACCTGTGCTACAGCGGGTATCACTCAGCCGGAGCAGACCCCCGCCCTTGGGTCCCCGGAAGCCCTGTTTCTCTCCTTACAGCCAAGTTGCGGCGTCCGAGAACAGAGCTGAGTGCCCGAGGCAGGCAGGCTGACAGCAGAGCAGTGACTTTGACAGTCTCCGGTAGGGGGATGTAGGAAAGGCGTGCAGGACAGCCTTGTGACTCAGACGGCCCTGCAGCTTGGGGCGCAGGGCCTGGAAGCCCCCGCCCCCTGCGGGCTCTGACCTCTTTGCCATGCTCCACATGTGGCCCAGCTTGTCATGAACGCATGTAGTGATGGCCCTGAGTCACCAACAAGACTTACGTCCTATGTTACATAGTTCGTGCTCTTTAACGAGGGGAAGAAAGGCATGGTGGAATTTAGTCCACATCTCACCACCATTTTTTTTTAAGTTGGGCATCTCAGTTCTGTGTCAGTTTTGGTTCCGTGGAGCGTCTCACGCCCCAACATGGCTGATATGTCCAGTGTGGCACAGACGTTTCCTTGGGCGAGGGTGTGCTGCAGCTCTTAGGGGCTTTTCCAGACTTTGCCTGCGAGTCCCTCAGCTCCCGCAGTCGCTGGTCAGCCTGGGGGCTGGGCGGGTCCCCAGCTGCTTCTGGGGCCTTCGTGGGCCTCTGTTGACATGATGATACTGGAGGAAGAGAGCACTGTCTGAACTTTCCCCCAGTTGGGTTTTTCTGAGTGAAAGTTCTCGAGCTTGCGGAGGTCTGTGAGGTCCACGCAGGTGACATCAGAGGTTCCTGTCCCAGGTTACCTGCCCTGTCCCTGAGCACTCCGGGGGCTCCGGAATAAGGCGGGCCGTGTGTGCGGGAAGGTGACAGGGTGTGCGCCCCAGCAGTGGACCCCCTGCAGGACAGACACCCGTCCTGGGGCAGCAGAGTGTGCTGTCTGTGGTTTCGGGGTGGAGGGGCGGGAAACGGTGCCGGGCTCCCACCCAGCCTCGCCTCGCCTGCCTCGCAGGCCTGGGCTGAGTTAGCAGGGTCCCCTGGGCCCTCCTCGCAGCCTGGCTGAACAAGAAAGCCAAACCCACAGCCATGGAGGGTTTGTTTTGAAGACGGGCCGGAGGATAACCTCTGGGTTGCCTTTTAATTTTTACATTTTGATCAGGGAAATACTTGTCTGCTGAAGTCCAGGCTCCTAGAGATGTTTCCATGTCAGGATAGAAGCGTGGGGTGGGATATTTGCACCCCAGTGTGTCTGTGTCTTAAACACGCTTATTTCTGCGTGGAGGGCTCCTCGTCTCCCTCAGCCCAGGAACTCTGGAGAATCCGTGCTCGGGGGCAGGAGGCGGCACAGGGGCCGGGGAGGGAGTGTTTGCATGTGCACCGTCAAGGAGAGGCCGTGGTCAGCCGGTGGATAGGGGGCTAGGTTAAGAAGCACTGGAGCCCTTCGGCGATACCAGAGACAGGCCAGGAGGAGATGGGGCTGTGCCGAGCTGGAGGTCCATGGGGCTTTAGCTCCAGAGGGCTTCTGCACAGAGATCTGTGATACTCAAACCTCAGCTCAAGGACCACATCCCCTCCTCGGGGAGCTGCCCCCGCACCCACCCGAGTCCCACAGTCGGCTTTTCTCTCTGCTTCCTCTGTGTCCCCCTTGTGTATTCCAGTTAGTTGTCAGAGGACTTCATTCCCAGGACACCTGGTTAAGGAGAAGCTCCTCGTGTCTTATCTTGGCATTCCCAGGGCCGGGCAGAGCGAGGGACTTAAATATGAAAGCAATGAGTGAGGGGCTAAGTAACTGAATGACTAAGGCTTTCAAAACGTGGACTTGCTCTTAGCAATCTAGTAGGGCCATTATGTGAGGCTGGTCTCGCCAGAGTGTGTGTATGTAGGTTAGGCAGCAAATCCCAGCTGAATGCAGCTCACCGGCCACTGGCAGGGTACGAGTAAGAAAGCTTTGCCCGGCCCTGCTGTTACGGAGGTTAGCTGACTGACTTGGAGATGGTTTTAGACTCTGGGGGAAGCATCCCAAAGGGAGCTGCACGGTGGGTTGGCAAAGTGTCCAGCTGAAAGGTTAGGGACAGCACTGTCTTGTGTCACGGGAAGATCCCTGAGCCACTCGGAGAGCTATGGACCACAGAGCGCAGCATGGCCCCCGGGCTATTATAAACAAGCCCCGTGAGCCCCATCTCCTTAGAAGGGACCTGGGAAGGGTAATATCGAAGGCGAGATACAGGTAACTGGAGTTTGGCGTGGTGGCTGGCTGGCGTCGGCACACAGACGCTGTCCCACGGAGGCCACATGTCACGAGGAAGGAGTGCAAGTTCGAGGCTCGCCAGTGCAGATTGGAGTCGCAGCCCTTCTGTTTGGGAAATACATGCTGTTGTCGTGCAGGTCACAGATTTTCAAACTTCAATTTTCTTCCCTTGAGTGACTTGCAGGGGTCAAAGGAGGGGAGGTATGTGAAACCTGCTCTGCCTCTGAGACCGGGAGCAGTGGGCTCTTTGGCTGCCAGTAGTGTGCATGGGTGCCCTCCCTCACCGCCCTCATAACTACCCAGTGGCATTACCTCTTCTCTGCCCTGCCCTGTACTCCCAGGGGCCGAGCAGGTGGTCGGTTGCAGATCGCAGGGCACTGGGGCGATCTAGCTGGCCTGGGGTTGATGGGAGGAGGAATCGGGATTAACTCATGTCTGTAGCAGCCTCTTTCAGGCGCTCTCTGCCCCGCGTGGGGCCACGAGGTGCTGCGGGGTAGGGGGGTGCGCTGCGCAGGCACCTGGGAACCCTGAATCCATACTGTGTTCTCTTGCTCATTTGCTGAGTGGCCGTCGGTAAGTGTCTGGACCATTTCGGGGTCCTCTGTTTCCTCTTTTGTGAACTGGGGGACAAAGGAAAGTTCTGTGTGACCTAAACAAATCTAAGTTATAGCTTATTCCTTTCTCAACTATTGACTGGAGGGGATATGGCTAATGACAGAGGCTGGGAGAGAGGGCACCGAAGCCACTTGATGATGGGACTTAGTTTCACTTTTAATGCTGGAGGCAAAGGTGTGGTGAAACCCAGCAGCCTCCTGTGTGTGGTTATCCTTGGTGCTCTGGTATTTTACCTGACTTCAAAAGAGGATTTTTTTTTTCCATTTAAGACCTGATTATTCAGTGAGAAAGCTTTGCATTAATTTTGCCGCCCCCCCCCCCCATTGTTTTCTCAGTATCCAGCGAGCAGCATTGGTGGTTCTGGAAAATTACTATAAAGATTTCACCATCTATAACCCCAACCTCCTAACAGCCTCCAAATTCCGAGCAGCCAAGCACATGGCGGGGCTGAAAGTCTACAACGTGGATGGTATGTGCTTTGAACGGCATCTCTGGTGGGTGTAGGGTGCAGTTGGGACACTGTTTAGCTTAAACTTCATGGCCTATCTGGTTCTACCTTCTCTGTGTTTGTCTTTATGGTTCATTCTCATTTAAGGACGATTTCTCTCTCTCTCTCTCTCTCTCTCTCTCTCTCTCTCTCTCTCTCTCTCTCTCTCAGGGAAAGATTTTCAGAGGAACGTTGATTTATGGTCTACATCTGTGGGAGGTTCATTCATTTGGGGATTTTATGATTAAAAACAATAGTGATGTGTGTATTCCCTGCCTCCTGTTGGGAACATCTTATATGGAAAGCTATTAGGTAAGGGCTGCTTTTCAAAATGTAGATAAAGTACCCTAAGACTCAGCTACCCAAATCCATTAAGACTGTATAATTCTCAGGCATCTGGTGAGATACTTATTTACAGGCATTTCTCAGTCCTGGCTAGAAGTGGAGTTGAGTGGGTGGCAGGAGGCCAGAGGCCAGGCTGGGGACGTCAGAGCTGTTTCGGGCTATCAGATGGTTAAGTGCGAGAAACAGGACACGGTGTCATTTCTTGCTGGGCAGCTCGGGTCAAGGCGAGAGCTTTGCAAACCCTGCAAGAGGATCATGTTGTTAGCAAGTCCGGTGATTTATAGATGGTGTCAGTTTGGGCAGTGACATAATATCCTTCGTGTTTTCAAATTTTATTTTGTTATTATTTTTGGCTAATGAGCTGTGCGCTCTCTCGTGAATCCTGAAGGACTGGTAAATTTTGCCTGTGAAACCAAGCCATGTGCCAAGGAGGTGAAACATGAGAAAGCATGAGATCTGCCTCGTCTTTCTGAAAAGTCAAGATGGGCAGTGGTCAGGGGAACGAGCCCAGGGCTTCTAAGTCTGTGTGAACACGTGGGCCGTTTTGCAAGTTCTTAAGGATTGGGTGTTTTCTTGAAAGGTTGTGTCCACCGTGACATTCCAGCAGTACTTGTTTTCCTGTGTGTAGTCAGTGTCACTGTGTCCCTCGACTTCGCTTTTGCTCTGTCCTTGTTCTGCCGTCCCTCTCATTCTCACTCACTGTCTCGTTGATGAAACGTGATGTTCCAGCTGCCCTTAGGGCCAGACCGAGCCTTTCTGTAGCAGATGGTAAGTAACATCTTCGCAGTCTGTGTTTTTGTATTTTGGCCAACATTTTAATCGTTGAGCATTCTTTATCTCCTTCTGAGTGCTTTTTCCATTGGCACTGATCAGATTGGGCTTTGGGAAGATTTCCTTTCTCGTGTGAGCACATGGAATGAGAAACAGGGATACTCTCCACCTCCGTGGGAGTCACTTTTGGGGTTTGTGTCTGTGCTTCTCAGGGGATGATGGGTGGACGGTCACGACAGACCGTGGTACTAGTGTTCTCCATTTCACAGCCCCAAGGCATTGAAACTGTTCTTCCTCTGCTGTCCTTTTCCCAAAGGTCCCAGTAACAATGCCACTGGCCAGTCCCGGGCCATGATCGCTGCCGCGGCTCGGCGCAGGGACTCGAGCCACAACGAGCTGTATTATGAAGAGGCGGAACACGAGCGGCGGGTGAAGAAGCGGAGAGCAAGGTACCTTGTCCCCCTGACAGCAGCACCCGCTGTCGTAGACCTTTTTCTTTTATAACTAGAAGGAAGCTTTATTTTATGAGCATGACCCGTTTGAGCCTTTGGAGTGAATCTGGCTGTAGTGTTTGTCAAACTTCCGTGTGCGTGAGCAGTACCAGGGGTCTCGTTATAACAAAACTCCACCCCCAAAGGTCGCTTCCTGTGTAGTAGGTCTGGACTTGGGCCCAAGAATTGGCATTTCTTACAAATTCCCAGCTGATGCTGAGTGGCCGACCGGCGGCCCGCACTTTGCGTGGCCCCATCCTGCACCCCCAGGTCCTTGCTGGTTTTCCAGATCTGATCCTATGAACTGAAGTGGACAGAGGTGGTTTCCATCACGTGTGCTGGTGTGGCGGCTGGATCAGTGGGGACACAGCTCTGGTTCTCTGTAAGGCGGCTTCAGCGCCACCAGCCACCACTCAGAGCTTGAGGGACCTTAGAACTCGCTTCATCTAACCAACCCTTCCTTGTCGGAATGAAGTGAGTCTCCCCAGCAAATTAGTGGCAGGATTGAGGACAGAAGTGGTCCCAGGCCTCCTTTCTCCTCGCCCCACAGAACCCCGGTTTCACGTGTTATTTTTACGTTTGCCTTCCCTTGTCCCTCTCTCCCTCCCCTCCAACCACCTGGAGTGACAGCTTAAGGATGGGGGCCTTGGGGGAGCTGGTGGCAGCGCAAGTGGGCAGGCGTCCTTCCAGGTCCCAATGACTTGCTCCCCACATCCCGCCCTGATGCCTGGGTTTCACGTCCCCAGGCTGGTGGTCGCTGTGGAAGAGGCCTTCATCCACATCCAGCGCCTCCAGGCCGAGGAGCAGCAGAAGGCCCCCGGGGAGGTGATGGACCCCAGGGAGGCCGCCCAGGCCATCTTCCCGTCCATGGCCCGGGCCCTGCAGAAGTACCTGCGCACCACGCGACAGCAGCACTATCACAGCATGGAGAGCATCCTGCAGCACCTGGCCTTCTGCATCACCAACAGCATGACCCCGAAGGTGCGGCGTGTTGCCCTATGTCTGAGCCCCGTCGTAGGGGCTTGCCCGGAGTGGCCAAGTCAGAGGCTTTTTTGGAACACCAGCTAATAAGAATTCATGATTCTCACTTATTTCACAGTAGTGTTTGGTACAGTCGGTGTTTAGATACACCTTTGAAGGCCTCCAGGTTCAAGCACAGGAGAGACTTTCACGTAGAGACAGTACAGGCAGTTGTTAGGTGTACTCGGGGGTTCTGGAGCCAAGTCGGCTCGTTCTAGCCTGGCTCCTCCACCCGCTAGCTGGAAAACCTTGGGCCAACAGCTTAACGCCTCTGTGCCTCAGTTTCCTGATCTGTAAATTGGGGATAATACGAGTAACCACTTCATTGGGTTATTGTGAGAAATAAACTTCATGTGAAGTGCTTAGAACAGTGCCTGTTATATGATAAGGACTCAGGAAATGGCTATTATTATTAAAGGCAGAAATAATGCCATCCCTTGGTTAGACGTTTTGGATGTGGAGTTAGTTTTATTAAATGGTCTTTTAGAGTATGATATGAGCACACTTTTAGGGCTATTATAAGAAACAGTAATGCATCTAATAGAGCAGGAGGTGGCCAGGGAGACAAAATAGAGTAAGGATTTAGCAACTGATTTCTCTTAGACGGAAGTGGGTTCAAATCCTGGCTCCACCACTTAATTGGTTTCTGACTCTGCATAAGTTACTCTATACTTGTTTCCTCTTTTATAAAATGGGGACAATAACGGTATCTACCTGATAGGGTTGTTGTGTAAGATTTATATCGAATATAGCAACGTGACTCTGAGTAAATGATCTTGGCATAGAATACACATGTAACATTTGGGAGCTGCTGTCATTAATATAAAGACCTGCATTCCTACAGTGCCCTATATATACATATACTACTGCCGGTTACATTGTCACTAACCAGTAACAATCCTCAGGGAAACAGTACAGAAATATTCAGTAAAAAAGCTCTGAGGTGTCCATACTCTTTGACTCTCTAGAAAAAGCACTCAACACAATCACATACATACATGAATATACATGCAGGTGATTTTTGCAAAATAATCTGTAATAACTCCAAACAAAATAACTTAAAAATAGAACAGCAGCTTACAAATTATGGTATACCTATCACCCGTTAAACGTGGAAGAACCTTTGTTAGAATATTAAATTACAAAAAGCAGAGTGCAAAAAGGTACGGACACGGGGGTTTGGGGGTGCGTGCCGTGTGTCTGTGTGTGCAAAGCGAGAGCTTGTGCCGCCAGCGGAAGAAGTTCTCCTTCTCTTACGATTCTGTAAAGGGCCCTGGCTGCTTGCTTTTTCATTTAAAAAAATGTGTACTTTTCTGAGTTAAAAATATTAATCTTTGGAGAAAACTCCAAACATTAAAAGAATAATCTAATGTACAAAGTGAAGTTCCATTCCCCTAGTGGGAACAGTTCTTACCAATAAGGACTGGGCTGTGTGCTTGTGTGCATGCGTGTGTGTTTAAAGCAGAAATGGGGGGAAAACAAACGGTTTTTTATATATATATCTCCCCCAACTTAGAGCTCTCGGCTCTCTGTCCATGTCAGGACTTCCAGATCTCTGTCATACAGATCTGAACTCACTCTCTTTAATAGCTGCATCTTTTTCTACCGAATACTGTGATTTGCTTAACTGATTGCCTATTGATACACTTTTGGATTACGATCTTTTATGAGTCTAAACCCAGGGGTTGGCTGCTTCTGTTCATCAGTATGATTGGAACGTGGCCACGCCCTTTTATTTACATATCTTCTAGGGCTGCTTTCTCTCCGCACAGGCCGAGCTGAGGAGCTGTGATGGAGTGCGGCTTGTAAAGCTGAAAATATTTACATTTAGAGAACGGTTTGCCAACTCCCGGTCTAAACAGTGTTGCCGCGACTATCTCTTTTACATATGTTTTTGTGCATTTGTGCAAGTGTTTCTGAAGGATGCATTTCTAGGCGAGGAACAGCTGGATCAGAGGTATAGATCTGCCAAATCGCCCTTCTAAGGGGCGTAGCCGTTTGGCACTTTGCCTCTGGGGTGGGATGAAACTGTTTATTTCCCTCCCATACTTGGCAGCATTAGGTGTTACCATTCATTTTAATCATCACCCATCTAAGAGAAGGAAAATGTTTTTTACTATTTGAATTCACAGATCTTTAATTATTGACGTGATAGAATATCTTTGATAGGTTAGTGTTCTTTTTATTCTTCTATATATTATCTTATTAATTTTATTTCTCTCGTTGAATTTTTTCTTTCTCTTGCGATTCATGAGAGCTGTTTTTCTATTAGAAGTGTGTTTGGTACCGGAGGTGCAGCTGTACTTAGAATATGTGCTTACAGATCTGAGACGATGTGTACCTTACAGCAGTGGTGAGGAGTAAGCGCTGGGGACACCACTTAGAAACCGTCCTTGACCTGTGTCGAGGACCAGAATGATGTTTCTCAGTATTTTCTGTGTGTATCACTGGCTCATCCTTTCTCGCAGCTAAATCAATGTATTTATTGATATAATAATACCCACGCTATGGAGCTTCCAGTGCTAGGTACAGTGGAAATTCAAATAAAAAAAAACAGTACCTGCCTTCCAAGAGAGTAAAGTTTAGCATGGGGCCCAGACAACAAGTCAGTAATTGTTCAGAAAGTGAAATGTCACACAGGAGTCCTGCCAACGATCACAGATCACAGCTTTAGAGGAGGGCGTGCTCATCATTTTTAGAGAGGCTCAGGGTGTGGTTTGAGAAGATTTAAAGGGCCAGGAGGAATTTGCCGAAGGATGACATTCAGCAGGAGGAGCTTCACATGGGAAGGCGGGGGAACATCTAAGGCGGGGGAGAACTCTAAGGAAGCTCAGCACCATGGGCGCTGAGAGGTCGTGCGCGCGAGGGAACGTGGAGCCTGGCCGGCCCTTGGACTGGCCATCCGTGTGCACACTCGATCCAACATAAAATAACCATCGCTGACATTACTTGGTGGTTCCCTCGGGCCGTTTGATGGTTGGTTAACCTTTTCATCCGCACAGCAGGCCTGAGAGTTAGGTGCCGGTCTGGCCCTCTGCAGAGAGGTTAAACGGCCTGTCCACAGCCACGCAGCCAGTCCGCGGCAGGGCGTGTGTTTCCGTGCACGTGGCGCTCTGTGTCCCGCCCTGGCCCTCAGCTCGGGGTGCGAGGCGGCAGACAGCAAACAGGCGCAGGCAGGGCCGTGTGCGTGGGGCTGCACCCCTGGACGGCGGGGCGCCGCAGCCAGGCTCCTGGGCAGAGATCGGTACCGCCATCGCCCTTCCTCGCCCGTGTGCTTCCCGCCATGCCTACCCTCCGGCTGGACGCGGGCGGAGGGGAACGAGGCCGTCCAGGGTGTCCTCCCACAGGGATAGTGAGTGACCCAGCCATGAGGATCTGCTGGGAATTCGATGTGATGAGCTGCGCTGTGTCTTGGCTTGTTGGGAAGCCTTTTCCATAGATTAAGAACAGGCAGGAGCGCTGCCCGGGGAGCAGGGTGTCTGTTCCCTGACCCCTCTCTCCTCTCGTTTCAGGCCTTTCTAGAACGTTACCTCAGCGCGGGCCCCACGCTGCAGTATGACAAGGAGCGCTGGCTGTCCACGCAGTGGAGACTCGTTAGTGATGAGGCCGTGACGAACGGATTACGGGACGGACTCGTTTTCGTCCTGAAATGCTTGGACTTCAGCCTCGTCGTCAATGTGAAGAAAATTCCATTCATCGTGCTCTCGGAAGAGTTCGTAGACCCCAAATCTCACAAATTTGTCCTCCGCTTACAGTCTGAGACGTCGGTTTAAAAGTTCTATATTTGTGGCTTTATTAAACAAACAAACAAAAAAAGAATATAGAGAGATATATGTATACCAGAGGGGCATCTTGTTGTTTTTATTAGTTTTCATCGCTGAGACTGGCAGATGATAGACCAGCGTCCTTTGACCATCTGCACTTTATTTGGAAGGAAGCAGGGGGTGTCCGTCCTGGGAAAAAGTGACAGGGGACATCTGACTGTCGTGGATGGGACTTCTCAAGAAGCCGTTCCCTGGCGTTTCTGTGACAGCTGTAACCAAAGCGGAGCTGGCGGTTCTGGGGAGCCTCGCCTTACAATTCATCCCTGCCTTTCGCCCAGCGCCACACCCTCCCGCAGACTTAGGGGACACATCTTTGTTCTGGTTCAGGAAGCCAGACATGACATGGCCACATACATGTTTGTGTGTGTAAATGTCCAGTTCCACGTCACCCAGGGGAGCCAGGGGCTGTTCTTTGTTGCCTTGGATTCTGCAGAGAAAGATCACAACAAAAAATGTGCACTAACGATTTGATTTGATTATTTTTTCCCCAAAGAGGAACCCAGCCTGCCCTGTTTCTGACCCTGTTTCCTTACTGGTCAGAGCGGGTAGCCTTTTGCTGACTCGGTGATTGGCACGTGTCTTAGCCCATCCCGCCCTCCCCCGCGCGCATGCGCGCACGCACACCGCCCGCCACCTGGCTGGCTGGCCTGGCCGGGACAGCCGCCTGGGACTTGGCTCTGCCCGTGTGCCCACGGACTCTGCGCGCAGCCTCAGGTGGTCCCACGGATTCTTTGCTTAGGGAAGCACGGATTGCCCACCAGGTAGATCACAGGGAGGGTGAGCCAGCTAGAATGTTCTTTTGGGGCTGCAGTGGGAGTCCCTCCCCTCCTGCCACTCCTTCCCCCCTGCTCCGTACCAACCAGGGGGGCACTGACACTGTGACTCTGGAACTGGCAGCCTCGGATTGGAGCCTCTAGTTTCCCGGGAGATCAAACAGTGCCCACTGCTGTGACAGCAGCTGCTGTCCAGTCCCTGATTTCTGACCGCCGTCACTGTGCAACTAACTCACCACCTCTGCCGCTGACTATCGGGGAAGGGCTGTTTAGCCCCTGGTGTCGGCCTGGCTTGTGGAGTTCGGTCAAGTGAGGAGAAGGAATGGGCTGGCTGCAGAGCTTAGGGAAGGGAGAATGGGGAGCCAGTCTTGGGGTCCAGAGTGATTCCTCCGCGATCTGCTTCCTTAATGCACCTGGTTCCAGGGAGCTTTCCCGAGGCCCGGGTTGGGGGTGGGGGGGCGGGACTTCCTGGCAGGCCCTGCGCAGTGGAGTTGCGGGAGGAGCCGTATCCGGCTTCTCCTGCCGCCCTTGGCCGTCCTGCATCCACAGCAAACCTTTACCAAGCGCTCACGCTTGCTTCTCCCGGGTACTCAGGGTACCATCCACTTGCTTTAGTAAAGGACGACGCCGTCAAAGTGCTCTTTGTGTGTGTGACCCATGCACCCTTACTGGTTTATGCATTCCACAGGTGGTACAGTATTTGTGTATCATTCTTTAAAGCAAAATTGGCTTTGAGTATTTGTAATACATCTGAACCTGAAAAAGTAAACCAGTGTTCTTGAATCAACAGCCTTCAGGTCAAAAAGAAGATGTGTGGGGAAAGAAGGGGAAACTAGTTGGTATGGCACAGAGCCCAGATGTACTATTTGACTACACGGTTCTGTTGATGAAAAACACATACAATGTAACCACGGTGCTTTTGTTCTTCTTAGTGTTTGCCTGTAGGTCCCTTCAAACTGGACATTCCTTAGGATGTCTTTCTCAGGAAATGTATTTTGGGAGATGTTGAATGTCTATGACTTTGGCTGTGAAAGATTACACTGTCCCGGATGAGGTGTGTCAGAGGTTGCTGTGTCAGGCGTCCAGCAGTGCAAGTGCCACACACGTCTCTCTGTGTAGTTCGCAATGACACCGCTCACCAGCTTTCTAAAACCCTGGGCTTCCAGGCCTGTCTTAAGTTACACACCCCGAAGGGGTTAAGTTGGATTGGTTGCTTTGGTCCCTGTACCCCAGCAGGGTGAAGAAAGGTTTAAATTAAGGAATATATTTTCTTTCTGCCCGTTTCTCTCTCTCTCTCTCTCTCTCTCCCTCAGTCTTGGCATAGGACAGTGTCAGACTTTCTGAAATTATTATTTCTGTTTTAAATTGAGTATTGATTTTTTTTTACACTGACTTTGTATTGAGTCCTTTTTTGAAAGAATTCCAAAATAAAATGCAGGATCTTTGTACACAGCCTTTGCACATTCAAACTCTTAATAGCTTGAGTTACGGGTGCCGCGGGAACAATGTAACTGGTGTTAAAACATTTAAGGTTTCAGAAAGCTACATCGCACAATTGAACACAGTGCGTTTTCATTTTAGCTCTTGGAACCAGTAGGCTATTCTTTTTAAAAGGGGGTGAGCTGTGCCGTGGCACTGGCTAGTTGCATGTAGATACATCCACATTAGAAGAGACAGGATTTCATTTGCCTTAACTGTTTCTAGATTTTTCTATAACTTTCAACCGAAGTTATTAAAATGTGAACGTTCAATGTTAAAGAGCAGAAGGCTGTAACGGGCAGCGCGTATCTGAAATTGCTTTCCTCCCTGGCAGTGTTTTCACCAGTAGATAACTTTTGTCCTTAAGTGTGTCCTTTTGAAGATAATGACACTTTCGAATGGCTCCTGACCTGGCCATTCAAGTCTGCATTCTTGGAGGTGGAAGGGATTTTAAGGTTTTGTCGTTCACCCATCCTTTGCATTATCAATTCAGTCAAAACATGGAATGCTTTTGCAAAAGTTCGTCAAGGAAGCCCCAGAGAGAATACTTGACCATGTTTTTGCCCAGGTATCGTCATCTCCCTTTCTCCCACTCTGTCCTCCTTTTCAAATCTACGGATGGGACAGATCCTGCACAGCAAACAGTAAGAGGTGGGTGGCCCGTGTGTGAGTGTGTGTTGTTTGCGTTGTATGTCATGTTGCGGCCGGTTGCCTGAGCTCGGACCTCCGTTTCAGTCGGGAGAACGTAGCTGCGCTGCTGTGTGTTGGGGAGGGACGACATGTCCACCCTCCTCTCTCTTCACTGTAGTCTGTGACAGTTGAGGACCCCCAGTCTTGCATCTCATCTTCACTTTTGAGAGCATGTGTTTAGATAGGGCCTTAGCTCTGTGGGGAACCGTGAGCCTATTGGGTTGACGGAAATTGATTACCCTGGCCCTAGGAGAATGTTCCAGCCATGCAGTGAGACCAACAAAATCAGGTCTTTGGTTGACTCTCCTCTACCCGGGCTCCGCTTTGTAAGGCTCCCTGGACAGGGACACATGCTGTTGTGGTTTTGCGTTTCCATAGACACGAGCATTTCTTAGACTGTATATTACCAGGGGGACGGCATGTTTATATGTTAGACATCTGAGCATCTGTGTGATCTGTAGCAGATGGGTGTATATCTTCATAGATAACTTGTTTGTGTATTTATGCGGACCCGTGTGGACGGTGTGTGTGTCTCTACATAGGCCATGTGTTTGAGATATTTCCTGATCGTGTCCACCTTTTGGGAGGTCGCTCGAAAGCCAGGGACTTCCCCCTTCCCTCCTTTATTCCTTTCCCTCAGCTGCACTGTCTTCTCCCCAGGAGTAAGTGGCTTTAGCACAGAAATGTCTTCTGGGGAACCTGCTGCTCTGGAGGCGAGTCCGTCCGACTCTCATCCCAGGCCCCTCTGACCTGAAAACAGAAAAGAAGGTCGAGTTCTATGGTAATTACTGCTCCAACTTCATTACCTTGGAAGCCTTACTATATGTTTCTCAATATAGCTTAAAAATTGAGCATCGTCAGAAAACAAGATTGATGACTGAAGGTGGCACAGAAGTGTTAACACGATATTTAAATAGTCCTGCAGCAGAGACAACTGGTGTAAGTATTTCTGGGTAGCGTTTGTGCTTTATGGATCTTGTTACAAGAAATAAATCACTACTGTGAATTCACTACTCTGTAACCTTGTGGTCATATTCCATTATAAATAAAATATGAATTGTTCATAAGCCCATAGCACAGTTCTTGAATGGTACTTAGTGTGGTGGTGAATTGAGCTAGTTAGATGCCACATGGAAGTCACTGTATTGAGCTTTAACCAAACGGATGCTGAGAAAATTTAGACTTCAGGTCATGTTTTTGACAAGACATATGGTCTAAGAAGACAGAGAAGGGTCCTAAGATGTATTTGCCAGGCTTTTGTGTGTTAGACACTGTTTTAGACAGCCTCGTTCGCCTCACAATCCTATATGGCAGAGTTCTCTCAACTGTCCAGGTGCGAAAAGGGGTGTCAGAGAGGAAGCGCCTTGCCCACGGTCTCATGGATAGTAAATGGAAGCTCACGTTTAGCGTGTGGCTCCAACGCCTCAGTTACCGAACCTTGAGGTATAATCTGCGTGATCTGGCCTTTTGAATGCAAAGGAGAGACCTGCGGACACTTGACCTTGAATCAGAACCTGGCACGGGGGGTTTTGTTGGAGGTGGGATTGCTTTCACTTCTCACTTTGGGTTTGCCTCAGCGGTGTGGCCTCCCTGGAAGCTTCCCCACCATGATGGCAGATTTTTTAGGATTTTCAATGCAGAGAACTTGAGAATCCTCCTGCCCCCCAAGAAAGGAACCCTGCCAGTGTCGCACCTGGTATAAGACCCAGGGGCAGCTCCCTGCAGATGCCCTTTGCTTCGGCCCCTCCACCCGCCCCCACCCAACCTGCCAGCTTGGGCAGGTGTGCTCCTTGGGCTTCGGTCATAGGGAGGTGTGTGGGGGCTGACCTGGCCTCCTGAGCTGAGGAAGCCTCTGCCCCGTGCTGTCAACATTCTGCCCCTGGGCGAGGTGGGAGAGGCACTGCCCACAGGCCCCACCAGGCAGGTTGGCACCCGGAGCCTGGCCTCGCCCCCCGTCGCCATGTTCTCAGCAAGCTCTTTGCATCTACCCATCTCCCTTGCAGTTTCCCTCGGGAGCCTGAGAGAACAGACATTAAAAATAGGCCTCTGAAAATAGCGTCTTTAAGTTTTGGGTCTGTTGTGACTAAACTACCTTTTTCCCTCCTGCTGTTTGCTTTCGGTCAAGGACAGGGAAGGGGAGACTGCTCGCACCCTCAGCATTGTCCTCGTCAGGAATGGGGACGCATTTCAAAGGGTAGATAAGAAATCTAAAACTACTGAATAAAATTAGATTTCAGGACTCTGAGTCCCTTTTACCAGTCCTTGTCCCATTTCTACTTAGATAAACCCAGTTGTTTTGTCTCACCTGTAAAATAAAGCTCTACCATGAGTGTCCCCAGCACAACAGCTTCCTGACACCTGAAAGGTCACTTCCAATATGTCTCTCTCAGCTCAAAAACATCAGTGTTTCGTCCTTGTCTTAGTGGAATAAAAACACACTTCTCTTAAGCCTTGGGGGCAAATGTGACAAATCTCTGGGCTTTCATCTTGAATGTCTTTGGTATTTCTTTTCGCACTGAAATAATATTTGGGTAAAAATATTTTGAATGTATAGTTGTCTGGTTTCATATGAGCTTCTATTTATCTGAGCTTCCCAGGGGGCACATGAGCTTGCGTTCTTTGGGAGCTTATCATGGAGGAGATTTTAAACCCCCCAGGCCCAGAGCCTGGGGGAGCCTCACCTCTGAGGACCAGAGCCTGTCGCTCAGGGAATCGATCAGGGAAGGGACCCGGGCATCTGGTCTGTGGGTGACAAGTCTAGTTCAACCCATGTCGTGCTGAATTTAGACAGTTTGACATCATCACCTCTCCAGGTGGGAAGAGGTAACACTTGCTTTACACTTGCTGGTGCTCCTGAGTTATAGAAATAATGAAATAGTCACTTAATGTTGATCATCACTCTGATTTTTTTTTTTAAAGGAAACAAAATCCAAACATTGGTGATCATTCCTTATTTTTATAACAGACTCACTGCAGACTTCAGTTAAATCAAACGCCTCCGGACCCCTACATTATGATGTGATTGACCAAATTTGATTTCCAAGCAGCCATTTACGATTACAACTATGGTGCAGAGTGTCCAGCCGGGCCGACGGTAGGATGGGCACCAGCTCCCCGTGGGGTGACGTAATTGGCCTCGTGGATGAGCCCTTTCTCAGCAAGCTTGCTAGGAAGAGGGCCAGAGAGGGCTGGGCCAGGCCTTATTCCGAGTCTCATCGGCTCTCGCATTTTTGTTGAAAGAACTGTACATTTCTAGATTTAGAATCCAGCATCACCCCGAAAATTCAGTGACAAAGCTATCTATCCGATGGAGCCTTAACCGTGTGTGTGGGGAGGTGGCTGGGGTCTTTCGTGTCCTTGTTTATTAGTTGACAATGCGCTTTGTAACCAGGAGGGCCGATTTTGCTCACCAGCCTGTACTCATGACCACCCTACATGTATGACAAAGTGTGATTTCTTACGCAAACTAGGGGGTGGGCTCTACTCAGACATTTTCAACATGTGAATGAATGAATTCACCACCAGCGACCATCTGCACGTGTGCTCTTACGTGCATTCATAGGTCATGCTACGAAACCTCTTGCATCGTCGCGTCAGTGACTATGGCCGTGTGTCCGAGGGTCCGTGTCCCTGGCATCCAAGACATTTTGTTCCCTTTTGAGTTCCCCATCCCAGCGAGCTGTAAAACACTACATGTTACATTTTTTTACACTGTAAAACTTGGAAAATAAACAAAAAACCCAAGTAGTATTTTGTTTCTTTTTTTTTTTTCATCGAAAGAGTTTTACGTTTTAGGGAACACTTTTGCTCTTGCATGATTTGGATACCCTCTTAAAGACAGCCTGTCTTTAGATCGGATGGGATAGTAGAATTGCCATTGTAACAAAAACTACTGCTTGCAATCATGTCGTGGTCAAGTGTATATTTTAAATGAATACTGAAAACTAAAATCTTAGGCTCTAAAACCTGGAGATGAGACAGGCCTTTTTGAGTAAATCAACAAGTGAAAAAAGATCTTTGAGTCAAGAGTGAGAAAAGCGCCAGACCCTGGATTTGCGGGGGGGCGGGGTGGGGCAGGGGGTTTGGGGGTGTCATTATTGGATTTTTTTGTGTGAGAGGCTTGGTAATTCAATTTAAATTGATGACTTATTTTAGATAGGTCTATTTAAAGGGAACTTGATTATTTGACAAAGAAATGTCAGAGCTTGCCTTCTGCTACACTCAGTTATCTTTTTACCTATACCAGGTGCAGATAGCACCCACATTCTTATCTGTTGCATGGAAAGGAGTTAGGGAAAGCATTTGATGTGAAGATACTCATTATATAGATTATTGATAAGCTGTTTCTCTGGGCCATCTGCCAAGGTGTGCACAATTTATATCCTCGTGAGCAAACTCTGCTACAGAAAAGATGAAAGCTGTGTGTAGACATAAAGCAAAGATTCTGTTCTTTTTCATTCATTGCCCACGGTACAGCTCTAGAATTTTGGAAGAGTTTTGAGAATATCGGATGATAAACTATCAGATTATGAAAGGGAAGTGAGGGATAGCAGGATGGCATCAGATAAAGCCAGTGCCAGAGACAAGGCCCATCAGCAGTGGCGTGGGAACGGCAGTATCTCTGCTTTAAGGGAAACTTGGTAGTTCCCTATTGGGGTCAAAATGCCATGCAAGCATCTTCTGATTATACAGGCTAATGTTGACACGGACAGTCAAAGCCCTGTTTGACTTTTGGGCGTGGTGTCTGTATTTACATCTGAGTGTATTACTGTGGCTCTGAGAATTCATACTACTTCAGAGAAAATGATGAAATGACCTGAGGTGCTTTAAACATTTCTCCTGTTCAGCTTCTTGCTCAACTCCCCATGTGCTTGCTCCTTCCTGCCTTCTCGTCTCTGTGTGTGGTAACAAGCTTTAAGGGTCCATTGGTTGAAAATTTGAGTGAGCGAATGAATGAATGAGACAGTGATAGCACAGCTAATGCTGCACCTACTGGCGGTAACCTAATGGCAGGATTATTTTAGGGGAATTGTTGAGATTTTGCAGGGTCCCGGGGTTATCATGAAGAATTCTAGCCCTGGCCAGTGTGGCTCAGTTGGTTGGAGTGTTGTCCCGTAACCTAAGGGTTGGAGGTTCAATTCTTGGTCAGGGCAGATATGTAGGTTTGGGGGCTGGTCCCTGGTCCTGACGGTTCCTGGTACGGCCGTGTACGGGAGACAGCCAGTCAGATGTTTCTCTCCCTTCCTCTCTCTCTAAAAAACAATGAAAAAATGTCCTCGGGTGAGGATTTAAAAAAGTAATAATTCTAGTTGTCACTGCTTAAAGATTTCAGTTTGATATAATACCAGATTAATTTGAAAGGGGTCTTTCACTCACCTTGCAAACATTTGGGTCTGCAGATGCATTACAGTAAGTGAACGGACATTTAGGTGACGTGGTCATTCTGTTTCCAAAGAGTGGGGCTTGGCCCTTCTGCTGTCATCTCCTCATCAAATTGCTTCCCATCATGACGGCTGTATTTCGGGGAGCCTTTGCTAACCTGAGGAAAGAGAATATTCACATCGGAAACTTTCTCACCAAATGAGGAGGTTCCGCGTGTCCATTTTCTTCAGCAGTTGGCTCTCCTGAGCACATCCGGACAAATGACACAGGTTGCCTAAACGTCTTGGGACAAGATTGACTTTGGATACTGACCAGCACACTGTTAATGGTACTAATAGCCGTTCGATTAGCTTTGCCTAGGGCTTAGAGAGTATTAAGTCAAACAAGATTTATTAAGTACCTATCAGAACTTAAGCACTGAGGATAGAACAGAATGAGCCAAAGTCTTTTCCCTAATGATGCTTTCAGACTAATAGGAGGAGGAAGACATACACATTAAAAAAATACAATAAATTGTAGGTTCTGTAACAGAACTCTGCATGGGGTGCAGTGAGGGCCGGCTCCTAGGGGGAGGTTGCCATTTGCCTGAGGCACTTGACTGGATAATTTGACCGAAAAAGAGTCCTGGAGTGTCTCTTACCTTGCACTTAAGGTAAGACAGCTGGGGATTTGCCTGGAGGCACAACTGGGGAGGGACAGGCATTTCAGTAGATGGAACAGCCAAGGCTTGGAGGTGTTAAGCCGTCAGGCGTCTCCCGCCAGCTTCAGGTTCTAAGAGCAGAGGGGGCAGGTGCTGGGGGCAGCATCCTGACAGATGAGGCTTACGAGGCCGACCGAAGGCAGCTCACGTAGGCCTTGCAAAGGAAATTGGCTTTGACCCCATGACAGAGCTGGACCTGACCCCCTGGCTCCTTGCCAGTGACGCTGACCTGACTTCTGCTGAAATAACGACTGGCTGCCAGCATTCCAAGATGGGCGCCCCAGGCGCACTGCTGGGAGCCAGCCGGCCCTGCGCTCCTAACCCTGGGCCCAGACGTCAGCCCTCAGCACTGGCACTGCTTTCCTCACACGCAGGGGACACACCTCAAGGACTTCTGGCTTTGGAAGCCTCACCACGTTCCTCCCCTCGAGCCCTAGACTCTACATTTGCCTGTTGAAAACCTTTCCATTCATGACTCGCTCTGTTGGCCTCTTGGCCTTTAAAAACATTATCTTTAACACCTCTTGGGACGAGGGAGCCACTGAAGAGCTTTAAGCGAGTGTGTGGCGAGCTCAGTCGCTCGTTTCAGGGAGATCGCGTGACTGCGGTGCGCAGGCTGGATTGGGGATGGGAGAGCAGCCTCACCTTGCAAGGAGTCCAGTGAGAGGCTGTGAAAGCCTCAGGCGCCCAGGAAGAGTGGATGAAGAGAAGGGGGCAGGACTTGCTCCCCTTTAGATTTGGGGCGGGAGACAAGGAAGTGGCAGTAAGGCTTCCGGCTTGAACCCTGTCAGAGGGAAAGGCTTCTTCCCCGCTCTTCTGCTTCTGTGAAGAAGGACCCCAGTGCGGCTGACCCTTTGCCCAGCCCTTCTTCCTGCCCTGAGATGACGAGAGTCCCCTGGTTATGGGCAACAGCCATTGGTCCATGTTTCTTAGGGTGACGTTCTTGGGGTAAAGTTCGTGTTTGGGGGGGTGGGTGCGGTCTTTTTCTCTCTCTCTCTCTCCATCCTTGAGCACTGAGAGATAGTGACCCGGGTCCTCTCCCCGCATCAGATTCCCTTGGGGGGCCTGCACTGGGAGGTGGGACACTGGGAAACATCTTCTCCAAAGGTCTAGTTTACAAATTACTGCTGTTCTGTAAAAATGGTGGTATTTGGGACTGCTGACTCTTTGACCTAATCTCTCAGTTGGTTCAGATCTCAGTCAGGAAAAGAGAGTTACTTTTTAAGGGCACCCTGTTAGAGCCCCAAAGCTGTGCTGTGCTCAGATGCCTATGGGACATCCAGATGAAGCTGTCCCGAGGAGACCATTGGAGTGAGGGGCTTAGGACCCAGGAGAGGCCCGCCTACAGATAGGTGGTGTCGGAAGCCACCGACTGGATGAGATGACCCAGGGGTATGGGAAGAGTGATGGTTCCCAATCCTGGCTTAGGTCAGTCCCCAGCGACTTTTTAAAATGTAGAGGGCCGGACCGCAGCCCGAGGTGGTGTTCAGGGCTGGTGACAGGAGTCTGTGTTTTCTAAAATACGTTTATGATACTGATGCTTACTGATCAGGGTTGAAAAAACCTGGCACGAGCAAGTTCAAGGTCAGAGCCACTGAACCCATGCACACTGAAGAGGGAGGTGTGTGTGTGGTGGGGGGGGGCGTCTGGATTGCTGATCATGACGACCTATGACCGGGGACATTATTAACAGTACAGGATTCCCAAGCAATACCAACTGGGGCCCAGACAATACACAACCTTGTTATAAAAAAAGTCAAGCTCCTTTCACATTATGACATAATATTTTCAAGAAACATATTGGAAATGATTGTGCATTCTTGATAACACAATAAATTATTTTTTCCTAATAGGATGACCTTGCAGTTCTAATTTTCTGACATTTCCCAATACTGTTTAAATTCATTGTGACCTCCAAAATGAAATGAGAAGGGGCCTCTTGGCTTAATCAATAAAAAGGATCATGGAAAATTCACTTGAGTTCACCTTTGGATGCTATCCGAGAAAAATGGAATCCTTTGATTCCTTCACTTGTGGAATTTAATTTACTTTAAATCCTTGATTTAAGTGTAAAAGTGGGATTACATTTACACTCTTTTAAAATGTTTGTGTGACCTCAGGAAAATTGCATGAGCTCTCTGCGTCTCTCAGTTTCCTCATCTGTAAAAGCGGGACAATCACCAGACCCGTCTCTAAGAACTCCGTAAACATTAAATGAGATCATTCCCGAAAGGCAATAGCATAGTGCTCCACCAGCTACAGACCAAACATTCAATAAATATCAGTTTAAACAGCCCCTTCCGGACAGCACCAGAGCGCCCCTCAGAGCTTCTGACACAGGAGCACCACGGCACAGTCTAAACTTCGTGGACCTTCCTCATGTTCTCCCTTTGGGGACAAGGAGAGCGTCCTGGGCTGGGAAACAGGCCACTTTTATGACCGACCACATTCCTTGACTGTTTGAAAGATTAGCTTCAAAGATGGCTTTGAAAACTTACCTCCCCAAGAGGTTACTCGAGGTATGTATGCTTGGGGCCGGGCTGGAGGGTAACGAAGGCCGGCTCGGGACCTGCCTGCCTTGTATTGTGAGGGAGAGAAGGAAAAGCAAGGGGGCCCTTACGCAGTGTCATCCGGCAGCTCTGGGGAGTTATAGGTACTCTGGTTATTCCGTCGTTCAGCCATTGATTCAATAAAGGAGCATCTGCTGGTGCTGCTGATGCAAGGATAAATGAATTCCTTGCCTACAGTGTAGTGAAAGGGCAGCTGTGGAAAGATGTGTTACAATTTAAATAAGCGCTGAATGGGGGTAGGCACAATATGCCATGGCAACTGAGGGGAAGAGGGCCCCTTCAGGTCACCGAGGCAGTTGGATAGACGGCAACATCACTCATCCATCTTGGGGCTGCCCTGAGAAGAGGAGGGGAAATTTAGGGGAGAAGGTAATGGGTTCAGGTTTTGTTACATTGTTTGAAGTGATTGTGCAACATCCAAACTAAGACGTTCAGAGGCGGCTGAATGACTGGGTCTAAGTCAAGGTTAGAGACCCAGACACGGTGGGGTGCGGGGGGTGGGGCGGGGGTCATTAGCACAGAGGCTGTGGCTGCCAGGCATGGATGATACTACCCTAGAAAAATGTTAGCGTCCAGAGATACTGTGAAACACTCACATTTCAGGGGCGGGCAGAGGAAGCGAGGACAGAAAGGAATGCCGAAGACACCCAGAGAACAGCAGCAGGATGGGAAAAATCAAGAGAGGATTTTCAAGCTAGTCTTCATATTTTCAAAATATGACTTTAATGAGTTAGTTAACAAGTATTCCATAAAAGGATCGCCCTATTTTCAAAGAATTTGTGGTGTCTTACACATGTTAAAACACTGAGAAAATAAATTAAAACATTATAACTCACACTTAATGCTAAAACTACTGAGTATAATGTAATTTTCAGAGAGTTCAGAAGGCACTTGGGGATTCTTTTTTTTTTTTTTTTTAGTGCTTCAGGGCACCACTATGAACTCTATTTATTGTTGTCCTGGTCAACTGTGGGAGTGCAGATATGCCAACCTCTGGGTATACAGACCTCTGGGTAAACCAACCCAGAGACACTCTGGATCCACTCGAAACAGGAAGGCGAAGAAGGGGCGTCAAGATCTGAGCTCAGGCTACGAAGCCAGCCCACCCACTCAGGGACATGAACCCATCAGAAAAAATAAAACCCTTTCATTCTTTCAGTTCTCCCCACTCCCAGGCTTATAAGTGAGACCTGTCACCTAAAGGGAAGTCCAGAGAGCAAATCAACCTTCTATCCCAGCGTCCTAACATCTAGAAATGACGATGACATCTGTGGGCGTCAGGGCTTCCCAGTAGCCATCCAAAGGCTTGGATCTGCATTCAAAACGCTGTGGCCTGAACTTCAAATAATCAGTTTCACAGAGCCAGGAGAAGCTGATGGAAAAACTTGTTTCCAAGGGCCGAGCCTTCCATAAGAGGGATTGTAACTGATGTCCTAGGCATGGGGCCACGTGGATTCACTGTGTGTCTCCCCTGGGCTCTGATGATAACAAGGTCACTCCATGCTTGTGAGTTAGCAGGCTATCAATTCTGTGACTGTCAGAGTCAAAGGCGACAAGTAAACCTGAGTAGAGGCACTGGGCGATAGTTCTCCCCCGACTGATGGATTCTGGCCCAGCCAGGACCGCTGATGGTTGGACCACGGACAAGAGCTTTTCCGTGACAGTCGAGACAGTGAACCTGGGAATAATTCCCCACTTGTCCCTGCTGAGTGGGACGATTGGATGTAGAGAGGCATTTGCTGAGTTGTACAGCTCCTGGCGAGGAGGGGATGGGCAAAGAGACACTGGGGAACGGAGAAGGCTGGCTGGGCATGGGCCGGGCTGCCTGCCGCCACCTTGTGCTGTCAGGGTGGGGGTGGGCAGCTGTGGTTCTGTTTTTATCAAAGCCAGGTGGGGCCAGGACTACTCCTCGTCCTCGTCGCTGTCATCGTTGTCCTCATCAGAATTATCATCGTCATCATCGTCATCGTCGTCATCGTCGTCATCTTCATCATCATCTTCAATGTCATCATCCTCAGTGTTTATCTTCCCAGAGAGCACATCTTCGATCCAGTCTTCCAGCTCCTCAGCTGTGGGCAGGTCATCATCATCTGGAATGTCCATCCAGACACTGTCAGCCTGCGGTGAGGGGCAGAGCGGGTGAGCGAGTGGGGGCAGGACGGGCGGGCCAGACCAGGGAGTTTCGGGAGGCTCTGCTGGGTGGGCCCCGGGTCACTTACACTTATCAGAATGTGTACACATCGTTCAATGGGAGTGCCAGGCTGCAGAATGGTGCGCGCAGTACCCCGTCCGTGCAACAAAGGACGCGTGTTTGCGTGTGTGTGGTCTGTGCAAAGGCTTTCGGGGAGGGGAGTAGACCGGGAGGCAGGGCTGTGGAGGGCGAGTGGAGCAGAGCCGGGCCCAGCACTGAGACTGGCAGCTGCTCCAACCCCACCTCTCCTTAGCCAGGCCACCTCCCCCACCCCCACCCCTCGTTTGTACCTTGTCCCCACCCTGGAGGGTCCCTCCAGGTCACCTGCACTGCCTTGGCAGAGCCCACTCCCTCCCCTCACCCTCCCACCCTCCTTACGTGAGGGTGATGCTGTGGGGAAGTGCAGGGTCTTGGGAGACAGCCCAGGAATGGCGCAGTCCCCAGGGGCATAGAAAGTACGTATTTTTATGCATTGTCATAGTATTTGCATTGGTCGTTTTTCCTCTCTGACCATGTACAAGATACCTACATAACGATACCTACATTCCATTTTTTAACAATTTTAATTATTTTATTAATGAAACCCAGTGCTGTTCCTAAGTTGATACTACTAGTAACATTTGGTTCTTAGTCTTTTTTATTGCTTTAATAGTATTTTCTAGAGGTTTCAGGTGTGGTTGGACACAGCGTGGTTGGACAATCACGTACTTGACAAGGTTGTCAACCTGATAGTGCCAGTACCCACCTGGCACCACCCGTAGTTATTACAACATCATGGACTCTATTTCCTGTGCCGTACTCCACAGCTCTGGGACTGGTTTTAACTGCCACTTTGTACTTCTTACTTATATGTTCTGTTTTATATATATCCAATTTCTGGTAGGACATCAGCAAACTACTACCAGCGGTTCCCACAGGGATGAAACTAGGGACAGGGTGAGGGCCATGCAGGACACTTTTGCTTTTCACCTTATATACTGTTGTGCTGTAGTGAAATGTTTTAACTTGAGCAAACTTTTAAAATGATTCTCATTAAGGTTATTATTAATATAAAAATAGTTTACAAAATACATGAATGAAGCATTCCCCGGGCGACTGAACACCCACCGAGAGGGTGAAAGGACATGGCCAACTGGCCCATTCACGAGAGGTTCCACCACAGTTAGTGATGGCTCTAATGGCTCCTCTGTGACCACGCCCTTCTGTCCATTCTTGGCCTGGTCACGTCTGCCCCCCCTGCGTTGTTGTGGTGGAGTTGCATCAGATGTCCGGACTGAGGTCTAAAATCTCTCATGCTCAGCCAGTTCACCTCACCAGCCTTTCCTGCCCTCGGTCTGGTGCCTGGACGGCGAGGAGAAGCCCTGCCATCCACGTGGCTCTCTTCCTGACTTTCTGGGACCCCCATCTCCTGTCTGCAGTCCTGGCTGCCGGGTGATGGGCTATCACCCATTGCGCAACGGCAGCTTCAAACATGGGTTCCCTTGTGCAAAGAGACCTTGTTTCAGGGCATTGGAAGAAAATACAGGAGAGCTTACTTGGGCGGGAATTTCCAAATAGACAGTGAACCAGGTCGCACTGGCCCTATAAGCGAGGACATGCGCCCGTGGAAGGGAACCGTGGAACCATAGGTTGGGGCCGGCTCAGAGGTGAGGCTGGAGCCACCCTGGCCAGTTTCCTGAGCTTGGGCAGGACCCCGGGGCCCGCTCATTATAGGAGGGACTGCACTGCTTGCATGAGCTCAAAGGCAGGGCCGCTTGGAGGGAAACGGCAGGCTATGGGGCCCGAGCCAGCCGGCGTGGGGCATACTCACATCCGTCACATTCACGACCCCAATCTGCGGCTTGAATAGGTCAATCCTGAAAGTCTTTTCCCAATAGGCAACAAGCTGTGGCAACAAAAAATAAAATTAGACCATGGGCAGAGGGCATTCCCTGCTAAAATCACTTTTTGTGGTGAACCCACCTGCCATCCCATCATAGTAACTAGGTCACCATTGGTTAATGGTCTCCCAAACAGCTGTGGGCACTTAGGAAATTGAAGACTCGCCCCAGCCCTCAAGCCCTTTAAATGAGCACGGACGAAAAAGGATGTCCTAACACAAACTATGAAAACATGTAATATAAAAGTTTCTACAGCTGGAAGGGTGAATACTATGGAGGTGGTCCAAAGTCGATCCCCAAATTACTTGGGGCTCTTTTGTAGTTTATGTGTGGTGGAAAAGACATTTCCCTCCACCCCTCTTTTAATGTCCCATTTAAAAAATCCCTTACGCTGCGCCCCTCTGCCTCATGAGATGGCTGGGCAAACAGTGAAGTGTCCTAAGTGAACGTGTGAGTAAGAACAGGGCTTCTTCATTCAGCCAGGCTTGGGTTCTCTGTGAGCTAATCTCTGACTGGGGCAGGACTAAAGGAGCAAGGCCCATGGGGCTAAAAAATGGGGGTGTTCAGTGGTGGAAGGGTTCCCTAGCAAATATATGCCTGATGGGGACTGGGCTTAGTCAGGAACCCAGAGATCAGGGGAGTCCGATTCCTCCTTTGCAAAAAGCAAGGCAAACATGGAGAACAGGTCGGGGGAACTGCAGACCATCTGCAAGCTTAATAGTCCAGACAAATTAGAAACACAATCAGGCAGCGGTCAAACAAATTTATAGTATATAGTGGCTTATCAGGCCGTGACTTGGTTAGGACAATCCATAATTATGACATTGACCTCAGGTGTCGTGGAAGTCTTGGCCTCTGACCTACTCATCCTGTACATGGGACTGGGTTTCAGGACCCTTGCAACCACTAAAATCCCTCACTTTAGTCTGTTTAGTCATAGTATGACCGGTTGTGACCTATGTACCAAATGATAATTCCTGGAAGAAGCCGGAGTTACCATTTATAACCTAATGATAATTAAACTTGTCCTGATTGCCAGCAGTTAGCTTTAGCTCAAGCCTATTGACTGGCAGACAAGCTTTGTCATCACGTAGACCTGAGTTGGAATATCCCATCCACCACTTACTGCTCTAACCTCTCCAGCTGTCATTCCTTTCATCTGTAACACGGGGATTGCAACAGTTCCTACTTCCTGGGGCTGTTGACAGGATTCGATGGGATGACGCATGTGAAGAACTTACCATAGTCCCAGGCATCCAGTACAGTACAGCAGCCCCACTCACGGTCATGACCATGGGCTTGTGTACTGGACCAGCTCTGCTGATTCTCATTCAACTAAGCAGAACCAAGCCTCTCTGATCTTTGATCACTGATGCTAGCAAGAGCTTGGACTCTGAGGCTCTTACACATCCCAGTCCAGAGCTGGACATCATGCTAGGACCTGGGAGGACACGATGAAGACAGATAGGGGCTCTGCCCTCCGAGAGATTGCTGCGTCTCTCCGTGAAGTTCTTAACTCTATGCAAAATGTTCGTGTCCGGCTTTCATTACTTAGTGACTCAGGTTGCCTCAGAACGATGGCCCCCACTCAGAAAATGGAAGAGGTTATAGCAAATGGGTGGTGATGGATGAAGGCGGCTGCAGAGCTGCTGGCAGCTCACGTGTGTGGGCCGCAGAGGGGGACTTCTGGTCTCCAGGGAGTGAGAACAGGAAGCCTAGCCACGTCGGGGTCAGCCCCAGGCCCCAAGTTCAGTGTTGCCCCTTTGGCCAAGGTCTCCCGCGCTGGCTGGGGGCGGTCACAGGGTTTCTGCAGGTGTCCCTCCTAGTTCACATCCTCCTTCATGTGACAGGATCTCACACCAGACACAAAGACGAGACTGCGAAGGTGACCAAGGATGGGCCCCGGTCTGAGACACTCACCAGGGGAAAGTCGTCCGGGTCGATCCACACGATGCTCAGGTCAGGGTTGTCAGTGTTGTCCCGGGCAACCTGTTTCAGGATCTCCAGGAACTCGTAGCCATCTGAAGCGGGATTCAAGAAGGCTGAGTGACGCCTGCACTTACATGGCTTCCAGCGTGGAGAGCAGAGGCTGCGGTCTCTCCACGAGGGTTTCTTAAGCCATTTGGTGCGTACCCTCAATTATAGGATTACTCCATAAAATGAGTCAGATGAGAACTCCAGCCACAAAGCAGTTTATGCAAAGACGACAATAAAATTTTTGAGGGAAGAAATGAAAAGTTCATGGGGAAGTGGCTGACTTCTGAGTCGAGGCTGAGCTCTGGTTGCTAAGCTGCACGTGAAGTGGACCAGCCTGCAGTCAGAACGCTTAGTCCCAGAGCAGAGGGACCCCTGCCTGGCCCTCAGTGCTCAGCGTCATCTCTGGACGCCAATGCTTCGCTGTCCCTCAGCGTCCCCCATAGCATTTGCTCTAGGGACCAGGAACATTTGGCCTGGACCCTTTGTTTTCTGCAAACTGGAATTCCTAAAACCTTCAAACCAAGTGAGCTTCTGGTTTTCAGTTGGCTTCATAGTTTTGAGATAGTAAATGGGGTGTCCCTCCCTCCCTCCCTCCTTCTGTGTGTGCTCTGCCCTCACCCAATTCTGTCGGCATTGCCCCCAGGGGAGGGATGACTCATAAGAAAAGTAGAGACAAGCCTTGTGAGTTTCAAAAACATTGCTTTTTTTTTTTTTTGGCTCTGAAAGCTTAAATCTTGAAGGACTGGGAACAACATAAAATTTATGCCATAAACATTCTTCCAAAATGTTTAGCAAGAGAAAGCATACAGTAAACCCTCAGCAAAACCCCCTCCCCTACTCCCAACCAGAAACAGAGTTTAGATTCAGGAAAGCCCCTGAGAATAAACTCCATGCCTGTGTGCACGTATGTACTCGTCTGTGTGCATGGACGCAGGCCCATGTGTGCCTAAGGTGTCCCCATACAGCAAAGCCATCCTGTCAGGGGATCCTAGAATATAGGACACCCATGCTTTGTTCTAGAATGGAACTAAGGAAAATGGAAAGACCCAGAAGCTCTCGGAGAACCTCTGTGCAGAAGCACTAGGGCAGAGAAGTTAGGGGACCCCACCGTCTTCTCTGTGGTTCTGGGGATCACAGACGGCTGTGAGGTGAGACCGATTCAGGGACAGGACAGAGGGAACCACTGGTGGCTTGGGAACAAAGCTAGAGGGCAGACCAAATGACAGACTTCTCTGCAGATGCCACTGTGAATTGGCGATGATGACAGTGACTGACCAGATGTACACTTTACGTGTCTATGCCTGGGGACCAGCAAGACCCTGGACCCCTAGGGAAGGTGAGCAGGGGTGGGGGAACCGTTGATCATCAGACCTACTTTTTGTCATTCAGCGGTGACATTTAGGCTCAGCTCTAGACTGTAAAGTTATGGCTCTTGCATAGCTGACTCCGTGAAGGTGAAATGTACACCTTCTATACAAGCCACGCACCAGCTGCTTAGGAATTCAGTGTGGCAACTGCCCTTTCTTTGAAAAGGTTTTCATCTTTTGTGGGGGGCCCCATCCAGTCCGAGCCCCTCTCTGCAGCCTCTGTTTAACAACCCTCTCCTTTCTGTGGGCACTCCAGCCTTTGTTTAGCTAGCCCAGGCCTCCTGGTAAAGGTTTTTCTCAGCACTTCCTCATTTTCTAATACATTCCAGGCAAAATGCATACTGTTCGTAGCAGCTCTGCATTGAGTGGGTGTGGGCACTTCAATGTTGTTCATTCATAAGAGTCAGACTAGGCCCCCTCAGGCCTTGTTACCTGGAAAGCAGAGCTCCTGCCAGTAGGCAAGAGAATCGTTATAGCTTGCAGCCCCTTCCTGCAGTGATGAGGGTGGCCGGGGTGGCCTTTCCGTCTACGACAGAGACGTGAGGTCCATAGAGTGTGTGCTTTAGAGTTCATTATCTGCCACTCTGGGGACTGGGGCGGAGGTGGGGCTGGGGGTTCTTCCCCCTGCGGCCTGCAGGTGTGGCTGAGAAGGTCAAGAGAGTGCCACTGGCTGCCGCCATCCGGACACTATGGGTCCTGCCCTCCTGGGCATGTTGCTGTGTCACAGCTCAGGGAATATGGTGCCACCTGGGTCACCTGTGGATTTATGGCTCAGAATACACAGGCCACAAGGTGGGGAATTCCTCCAAAACACTTCCAGTGACTACTTTCATCAGCGGAGAAGAGAGGGATAACGATAAAGGCTGTGACGTTGCCAGTGGTCTAGAGGATGAGAAATCGAATTTAAAAGTGGCCTCGACAAATCAGAAATTCACAAAGAGGAGGAACTTCAACAACGCAGACCCGAGTTCCAGGTGAAAGCACAGCTGAGGTGCAGAAGGCCCCCATGGAGGGCGGGGAGGAGCTGGGGAGGCTCACGTGTTGCCCAGGATACAACTGCGGCCAGAGGTGAAGCCGAAACACGCAGGGCAGCGCTGCAGTGTTCTGATGGGAAAACCCCGGAGTGGTGGCACTAATAATAATTTCTAAAAAACTACACACAAGAGCCTTTCCTATTCTGCAGTCTAGAGCAGGTTTGGAGATTGCAAAAAAAAGTCAGAAGGAATAAAACTGATTTCTGCAAGAAAAATCAAGTGGATTGGAGCTTTTACATAAACAAGAGAAGGTAAAGTTGGGGCTTACTGACTATTTTTAAGAACGCGCAAGGTTTGGGGTCTACAGAGGAGCATGGAAATCTAAAAAACAAAAACAAAAACAAATGCACAGACTAAATCAATAAATGAGGTTTACGTTAAGGCCGGAGAGGTTTCATCCAGAGCCAAGGGCTGCCCCTTGACTTTGGGGATGATGAGTTCTCTAGTGAGCATAATTCCTCTGTATCCCCCGAAGTGTTCGAGGACAGAACAGAGCCTGTGCTTCAGGGAGGACGCCCAGCACGAGGCTTAGACACATGGATGCTTAGGGCAAACGGCCTTGGTCAGAATACTGGTTCTGCCATTGAGAGTATGACTTAGGGCAAGTTCTCTCACCTGTATGATGAGGGTGATGATAATAATAATGGTTGTTGAGTTAAATGAGTTAGTATCTTTAAGGCACTGAGACAGTGCCTGGCACACAATTCGTTTTAGCCATTATTTTTAAATGATCTGAATTCTTCTACCTGAATACAAGGAAACTGGCCATTCACCTGTTCATTCAATGAGTAGGTATTCAGTGCACAAGGGGTGGGTCCCACACGGCCTTGGCCCATACAGAAGAGAACACATGCTCAAAGCAAGTCATGCCACAGGACACAATGACAGGGGCTGTTCCTTCTGTCCCCCGTTCCTGATTCTCTGACCGAAGACTTCTGCGGTGGCTGTACCAGCCGGCTTGTCTATGAGAACTGTGCTCCCGTGTGGGTTAGAGCATGCGCTAATTTGTTTGTTTTAAAGTCGCTAAGCTGCCCGATCTGTTATTTTAGGGGTGTGTACAGAGCACTTACTGGGCACTTCTGCATTTAATCTTCGCATTCAGTCCTGATGGTGGTTAGGAGGGTTTTATTATTTCCATCTTGAAGAGGATGGAATTGAGACAGCAGGGAGAGTATGTGACTTGCCCAATGTCATGTGCCAGCAAGTGACAGAGCCAGGATTCTGACTCAGGCCCGGGGTCTGCACATCTAGAGCCGTTTCCACCATCCGCTTGCCCGCCGGGGCCTGGGCACTCCTACCAAAGCTCCGCCCTCTCCTTCCTCAGGCTGGCGTTCGAGCTGCTCAGGGAGGTGAGAGCATCAGGCTGGGGGCGGAGAATCAAGGGCCGGGCCTGGAGGAGACAGCCAGGAGCACTCCGCGGGGCTGGCGGGGCCCTGTCGTCCCCCTGAGCAGTCAGAGTGTCCCTCCCCCGCCTCCTGATTTGTGGCCGAGTCCCATGCTCACACAGCCCGTTTGGCTGGCCCACTCAGCAGTGTCCCCGAGTGAGCCTGGAGTCTCAGAGATGGACCTAAATAAAGAAGAGGGGGCCGCGACTCCTTCCTGCCACACGGCCTGTGCCCTGAGGGCCCGCGCCCCGGGCAGAGGGCAGCTGTTGAGCCAGGTTTCCCACGGCCAGCTCGAGGCCTCTGGGAGTCGCATCTCTGTGGGAGGAGAACCCGGGGATTACACTTTCCTCCTTCCCAGACGGCGAGGGGCTGGTGGGAACAAGACTGCACCAGGCCCCGGGGACCAGTCCCAGGCCTGTCCCAGCCATGTCAGCAGCCAGGTCTCCATTTGGCAGAGACACATGTCTCTGAGACCGAGCGATGGCCCAGGAGTAATGCCCGCCCCACACTTGTCCTTGTGACCCCATCCTTGGGTAGCTGGCCATGCTCATCACAAAGGACCCTCCCTGATGCCACCTCGTGTGGTTATGGAGAGACGCCTACGCTTGGGGAGCCAGGCTGTGAGGGCAAGGCCCGCTGTTTCTCATGTGGCAGGTGACACGGGTAAGCAGGTGGGGGCCGGCATCACACAGCTTAGAGATGGTATCTGGCGTCTGATGACCTTGCCCAGGGATCTGTCTGGGACTTCCGTGTCCTCTCTGAAATGGAGAAAACGGCTGCGTCCTTACCCGAGGACACCGTGATAACAACGACGCTATTGTTCTCCCGTGGGACACTTGCAGGTTAGCCTGTAGAGGTTTTCTGTCTTCCTGCTCTTCCTCTCTGTTCCATCAGCCTTATATTCATTTTTAGGGTTTTTTGCCCCCCGCTACTTTTATCCTTCATTGATGGGAAGAATTCATTCTATCATCAGGAAGGTATATCCTGGGGGTACTCAAAATATCCGGCCCAGGGCCAGGTGTGGGGACCCAAAGGTGGATCAGGGCAGGTGACTGTGCTTAGGCAGGAGCCCACTCAGTGAGCGTGGGATTCTCAAAAAGCAGCATTGTGACCCCTGAACCTGGGCCCTTTGGGAAGCCTCGGAGGACAGACACAGTTGGGAGGTCCCCTGACAAGGCAAAGTCATCCAGCCACCTGGTAGAAATGGGGGACATTGTGTGGGCTCTACGATCCCGAAATGGCACTCGAGACATCTGGACACCCTCAGCCCCCTACCACAGCCCTCCTTTCTGCTGTCGTTCCTGGTCTGCGGGTCCCAGAATCAGTGAAACAGGGAAACAGTAAGGTTTTGGTGATGGACGGGAGCCTAAGGCTTGGGGCTGGACCACCAGGGCTTGAGTCCGAGGTCCACCCCTTTTTAGCCATGTTACCTGGGGATGTTACCTAACTCCTGCCTGGACTGGAGAAGATGATCATGACAGTTCCTCCCACAAAGGGCCCTTGGGAAGATTAAATGTGCGGATATTTGCTGAGCACTTAGAACACCGTGTAGCCCTGAGCATAAACCAAACATTAACTTTGTTAAACCACATTTAAATCTGGGAGCTCAAATAAGCCGTCAGCCTTCCTATTTGAGATGGTTGGTCTCCAAACCACTTGACAAGAACCCAAGGCGACTGACGCTCGGTTGGAACGGGGCTCGGAGACGAACATCGGGGCCTGTCACCGGCTATCCCACCGGCGCAGACGGCAGCCCGTCCCGCCTTCCAGCTTGTTAGCGCTAACATTCTCGGTGCCCTGGGAGGGTATCCATCCAGCACGCGCTCATGTAGAAATGCCACTCTGAGAACCTTTCAAGTGTTATGAAGATGTCAGCCTGATGCAGACTCCTCTGGGGGCGGGAGAGGAGAGACGTCCATTTTCAAACCCGTCAAATAGCAGCTCAGGTGGCACTGCGGGCACAGCAGCTGAGCGGAGGCTGTGGAGGAGGAAGCCAGGCAGCAGGCAGGGCCCCGCAGGGGCAGAGAGCGGGACCTGCCCTTCCGGCCAGGCCTGGCCTCGGATGTGAGAGCTCACTGCCGGAGGGCCCACCGCGGCAGGGCCTGCGGGGCGGACGCTGCCTACAGCCCTTGAACACAAACCCTCCGCTGGGCAGGCCGAGCGCCAGGAGAGGGGAGAGTCCTTGGAGGACCCAGGTCGCTCAGATGATGTTCGTTGTTGCTGCTGGATAAGCACAAGTTCCAAGTCTGGGAGCGTCAGTGGGCAGCAGGGGAGGGGGTTTGACTTTTCTTCATAGTTAGGCTCTCTTCTCACTTTGCTCTGTCGTTTCCAGCTTGCTCCCCGTGCCCCTGTCCCCTCCCCCAAGTAGGTTGCAGCAGCTCAGGGTCCGCAGCAAGCTCCGGCAGCTGGGGACAGGCAGCGTGGCCTGGTGGCCGATATCCAGAGGAACCGCCGGGAAAGCTAAGCTTGTAAGCTTGTGCGTCTGCTTGGCCTCTAACCATGTGATCTTGAGTGCTCCACTGAACTTCTCTGGGTCTCTCCGGTGTCGGTGGGGGTGGGTGGGGGGAGGGTAGGTGAAGCATGGCAGAGACAAAGGCAGGCAGGCTGGCTGTCACTTGGATACTTGGATGACATCAGCGGTAGTGACTCCGAGAGGTGGACAAGTCTGCAGCAAGGCCTCGCGGGTAAGGGTGTGGCTGGGAAGGCAGACAGCCCTCCACTTAATTCCAGTTCCACTGTTTCCCAGCCAGTCAACCGCTCCAGCCTCAGCTTCCTCTGGTATAAAATGGGACTAAAACTAACGCCTCCCACGGAGGTTGTCGTGTCACGTAAGCACACAGGAAGGGATTGTCATCACTGTCTCCTTCGTAATCATGCACATGTCACAGAGTGCCTTTAGGGACCCAACGAGATCATCTCCGTAAAACTCACTGCACAGTTCCTCCAGACGGACAGCTCTTCGAGGAGGGCTGTGTTGTTATTTTTTCTGAATGTATAATCATTCTTTGGGGAGTGGGCAGGGGTTTGGTTGGAACAATAGGCCGCGTGTCCCTTGGTAGCAAGAGCAAAGGTACAGGAGGACCGGCTCTCTGGGCAGAAATAAAATTCCCTGTCCGCAGCCAGGCCTCTCCACCCCAGGTCACACGGCGGTGACCCGTGGGTAATGGCAGATTAGCCACAGAGTCAGGGACTTTCACAGGAAAGCCTTTCCCTTTCTCAGCCCTGAGCGGACCAGGCCCTCCCTTGATGAAAAAAGATGCTTTGAGCCACCCCACCCACCCACCCAAGCTCCTTTCTTCCAGCTACCCAGTAACAAGCCCTAGCTTGGGAAAAGGCTCGGCTTCAGGCCCAGGGGTATTTGTGCAGGGAGGAGGTGGGGATAGTTTCAGCAGCTTGATTCAGCAGCAACAATCTCGGTCAAACAGGTTCCTGCAACTTCTCCGAGGCCTCTTTGTTCCATTGTTCCCAAGGGGCAGGCCGGCCTCCCCACAGCCTGGAAGGGGCCGGCAGGCTAGGGCGGGAGGAAAGCCCCCTGGAGCCTGGCCAGCAGGCGGTGGCATCTCTGTTCACGCAACACCAGGGACTCATTCTGTTTGACTGCAACTTGTCAGCCGGCCTCTTCGCTGTCTTCTCCTCCAGGGGCAGGAGGGTGGCCAGGATCTGTGGAAGGAGGCTGGAGCCACGCTGGCTTTTTTTTCTTTCTTTTTCTTTCGGACAAGGACTAGGTATCTTTGAAGAGTTTTTCCAACTTTTCAAGTCAGTGCTGGGGAAACTGGAACATCAATGGGCATTCAAAAATTCTAACAAAAATAAGGGGCTGGGAGGAGGAAGGTGTCAGGCAATTCGGCGCATAGATTTGGTTGTGCTATTGTACAATGGACTATTATTCAGCCCTGAAAGGGAACGAAGGTGGATCCCTGTCACCTAAAGGATGAACCTTGAAAACGCTGTGCTAAGTGAAAGATGCCGGGCCCCGAGAGGCCACCTATTACACGAATCCATTTAGATGTCCAGGGTAGTCGAATCCACAGGGACAGAAATTAGATTAGTGGTTGTCAGGGGCTCGGGGAGGGGAAAGGGAGAGACTGCTGCCACCCATGGCACTTCCTTCTGAGGGAAGAAATGTCCTGGAATTAGATAGTGGTGATATTTGTGCAACTCTGCTTACATACCAAAGCCCACTGAACTGCATGCTTTAAAAAGGTGAATATTATGGTATATGGATTGTATCTCAATTTTTAAAAATTGTATGACCAAAACAGTTGGAGTTCTAGTCTGAAGGGAACTATGGCAGCTGATAATGTATTGACAGTGACAAAGAGAAGTGGTCCGCTAGTGAAGAGTTGGGGCTTGGTCTTGGTCAGTCACCGGCCTATCGAATCATCTGCCTGACAGATATTTATTGAGCACCTGCGGTGTGTTCCTCTTTCAGGAAGTCCCACTAACTTCCTGTGCCATCTTGGGCAGTTTCTCTTCTCCGAGCCTGTTTCCTCATCTGTCCCTAGGAATGTACGAGAGACCTAGGTCCCAGGCAAACACCATTAAATTCCTCAGTCCCTGGAGCAATGGCTCCCAGACCCGATGGCGCCTCAGAACCTGCCTCAGAGCTCCACGAAATTACAGGTTCCTGAAGGTTCCCTTTCAGTCAGCCCGAGGGGGTGTGGGTGCCTATCAGGTTTTGGAACCCTTGCCCATGTGCCTCGGAGCCCAAGGTCTGGCTGCCCAGCCATTAGAAATGAAGTCCCCTTGCCCTGGCCGGTGTGGCTCAGTGGATTGAGCGCTGGCCTGCGAACCAAAGAGTCACCAGTTCGATTCCCAGTCAGGGCACGTTCCTGGGTTGCAGACCAGGTCCCCGGTAGGGGGGCGCGTGAGAGGCAAACATGCATTGATGTTTCTCTCCCCCTCTTTCTCCCTCTTTTCCCCTCTCTCTAAAAAATAAATAAATCAATAAAATCTTTAAAAAACAAAAAAAGAAAGAGAGAGAGGGAGAGAGAAAGAAAGAAAGGAAAAAAGGAAAAAGAAAGAAAGAAAGAAAGAAAGAAAGAAAGAAAGAAAGAAAGAAAGAAGGAAAGAGAAAGAAAAGAAAGAAAGAGAGAGAGAGAGAGAGAAGGAAGGGAGGGAAGGAGGGAGGGAGGGAGGGAGGAAGGAAGGAAGGGAGGGAGGGAGGGAGGAAGTCCCCTGCTTTCTCCAGTTGCATTCTGAATTGTTCCAGGTCTCCCAAAACACACCTCAGAATCTCTACTTTCCCATCCCTTTGGGGACCCTTGACCTCACAGAGCCCTGCCCAGGGGACTCAGCATTTTGCCACCTGCAAAATTAATTTTTCCTGCGCTTCACTCTCCACTGATGTTACAAAGAATGAAACCAGGAAAAAGTTGTCTGAACTCCAAAGTAAAACAAAGTTACTCATCTATTTGTTAGGTCACTTCACACTTTAGAAATCAGCTGCTTATGTGGCCCGGTTGTCATTACATGGGGAAATATTTTCCATTAAGTTGCCCAAGCATGGACAGTATTTGAGAGACTGAAGGGTGCATGTATGGTTATTTAAGGTAGGATTGTTATTCATATAGGCTAGGTACGTAAACTTTTAATGTGAACAGTTTATACATACACGCACACGGCCTGTAAAGCTGGGCGGCGTTTACGCTCTCCCAGTACAGTCCCAGTTGGGGCGGCGGAGCGGAACGAGGCTGTGCATAGGATCAAAATGGATTCGTGCCTAGCAGGCGACCACCAGGGGGTGCCCAATGTCTTTCGGCTGCCTTGCAGGCTGGGAAGTGAGGGAAGGGACAAGGTGAGGGCTGAGCAAGGTGAGAAGCCAGTTCTTGCTGAACGTATCAGAGAGCAGATGTGGGAGGGGTCCCTACCTGGGTCACTCTTCTCTGCAAAGGCCACGATGTGGATCCCGTTCAAATCGTCTTCCTGTGGGAGAAAAGAATCAACGGTTACGCTCCCAGGAGGGAGAGGCTGGAATGAAAATGAGAGGGGAGGGTGGCTGAGGAAGAGGGGACACAGAGGCGCGGGGGGACCAGGGCACAGGGGGACCGAGGCACAGGGGGACCGAGCAGCATGCACATCGAGGAAGGGGATACTGATGAGCAGCCGGGAGGAAGACGTGGCATTTGATAAGTGGGGGTGTAAGACAGGAAAACACCAACTACACACGAGACACTAGCACTGAATGGGCCTCACTTCCGTGGCCTGGTGGGTCCAGAAGGGCAGCAGGAAGAGGCAAAAGGGGGAAAAACGTGAGTCTGGCTCATCAAGAACTCAGAGGGCAAAAAACACTCTGAAAGTAGCTAAGCGAATGCTAGCCTTGTTTCAAGAAGTCACCACCAGCAAATATAATCTGTGGCAGACCACATTATGGAAACTTCTGGATGCTGCTGACAGATCCTGAAGCTGTCCCCAAAGAGGCAGCCGACAGGAAATCATTGAGGCAAATTAGAATGTGAGTCTGTATTGTTCACACAAATGTTGTGCTTCCTGGTTAAGATACTTAGTGAAGAACCTGTGTGGTCATTAGGGGGTGCTTTGCTGACCGTCACTTCTGGGGTGTTTTTTGGCAGTTCCTTTTAGCTCTGGAACCATCATCGAAGCAATGTGGGCCTCTAACTCATGCCCAAGTGTGGGATACTACAGAAGAGTCTGGAAATGGGGGCTAGGGAAGGTTGAGGGTGTGATGGTGACAAGTGGGTACAGCTGTGGAGGTCAGGATGTGGCAAAGAACCTAAAGAGAGTATTTCAATTCTATGGGACAAGCAAGTGGCGTTCCGTGTTCCTATGTCCTGGACAGAAAGGACCCCAGGGCTCGTGTCTCCTTCGCATCGATTATTTCTGCAGAAGAATGAGAAAGAACTTGGAGGTGCCTCCATTATATGAAATGTGATCCGCCTGTCTGGTGTGGCTCAGTGGATTGAGTGCTGGCCTCCAAAGCAAAGGGTTGCCGGTTCTATTCCCCGTGAGGGTACATGCCTGGGTTGTGGGCCAGGTCCCCAGTTGGGGATGTGTGAGAGGCAACCAATCAATGTATCTCTCACACATTGATGTTTCGTTCCCTCTCTCCCTTCCTTCCCATCTATCTCTCTCTAAAAAAAAAAAAAGAAAGAAAGAAAAGAAATGTGATCCTTGAGAGACTTGGACCGAAAGCTGTGTGAGAATGAGGCCAGGGGACAAATCTGAGTGAATACTGATTATCACTGACACAGGGAGAGGGGCTCATTGGGCACCCTGAATGTCACACCAGAATCATCCCATGGAAAAAAATACCCCAGTCATCTTAACCCTCCCATGATCCCATTTCCATTTCAATTGATTTTAATGCTGGTGCAATCCTATCTAAATGCTAATTCTTTTCCTCTGAGTTTGGAATGGACAGAACCTCCAAAAATTCTGGGTGAGAGTAAATGGAAAATATTATTAAAAACAAGAGAGTGGGCACTGCTTTGGTCAGATTCTCCAGGGAATTGAATTTCACAGAGCTATATGTGTGCTTGCAGGTTTATTACACAAATCTGACAGCAGCCAGAAGGGGAGTGCAAGGTTTCACTGCTTTACGTTTGCTGTCATCACCAGGCAGAACACCCTGATCAGTTCCCACGAGGCCGCCCTGCGTCCCTGGCCCCGGCCATCAGCGGAAAGGCGGCGGTGCCAACGCCGTGAAGCGGCTTCATTTCTGCCTGCCCTTCCAGAATGCATTTGGAAATTGGTTTTAGAATTAAGAATCCATATTTATTTTCCAAGAGACTGCTTCTAACATGGTTGTCTGTCCCCAGGCCCCACGGGGTCCTAGGACGGAGAGCTATGTAACCAAGAAAAAAGGAGTCCGTGTCCGTGCGGGAGCAGAGTCAGTATAAGGCCTGTATCGAACACCTGCACAGAAGCAGGTGTGGGCTCTGTGCTGGGTATTTTCAGTAATAAACTTCCAGAGCAAGACCCCATGGCAAGCCTTTCGGTCAGGGCTGCTCAGTGAGTATCCGCATGCACAGGTGAGGAAGAGCCCAGGGGCCATCTTCAGGACTGACCACCCCAGGGGCTTCCTCCGAGCCCCACAACCTTTGCTGCCCAGGTCACCCATTGGGTCTTCAGATCACATTGTCTTGCAAATGATCTCTTTACTTGAATAAATCTTCCCTCCTTAACCAGATGGCAAGCTCTCTGAAGGAAGGGATTACACCTTAAAATCACAAGGATGATTTAAATGGTGACTGTTCATATCTGCCATTTGTCTTTGAGTCAGTGCTTTGTAAGTGCATTATTTCTAAATCTTAAATGAAAGTCTTATTCCTGTTTAAGGCTTAAAGAATTGCAGTGACTTACCTAAAGCCACAGAGCCAGTCTGTGACAGACCTGGGATTCGAGCCAGTTCTGTCTGGTCCCAAAGCCCACGCTCTTCCTGGCTCACTGAAGGAGACCAGACTAAGCCACGGTGGCACAGAAACTATTTTGAGCTGAAGTCATTTGAATTTCTGAAATCCCTCATTTGCCTAAAGGCAGAGCCTCTCGAAAGAACTCAACTGTCAATAAATCCTTTCCCAGGGTGCAGCTCTAATCTTCTCTTCTCAAACGGACATTGTCACAAATAATCAAATCTCTCATCTGTTCTCCTAAGGGCCCATTTTTCTTTCCAAAAAGTCTTTTGTTCACCCAGAAGGGTCCCTCTGTCTCTCCCCATCTCCTGTTTAGACAGTATATAAGCCCCCCCTTGAGTCTCATTTTTGTGAACTCCCATGCATAAACAGGTAATTAAATCTGTTGTTTTTTTCCCCACCTCGTACTAATTTGTCTTTTGTCAGTTTAATTTGCAGGCCTATAACACGAACCTAAGAGGGTAGAGGAACAAGTGTTTTCTCCTTGACATCACCAACAGCATAGGAGGGACTCCATAAACCTACCGTCCCCTCCACAGGGTCGGCAGAGGTTAGAACTCAGGCCAGTGGCTCTTACTTCAGTTGAAAAAGGCTGATATGGGGTCTTTATATACAATGTGTCTGAACAGCAGATCTCCCCAAACCATCACCCCCCCCAAAAAAACCCTGGGCATTTGGGAGTTACTTTGGTGAATACCTTACTCTGGATTCCCCAGCACTTGGTACGTCCCTCTGTCATAGTAGGGAGCATACTGGACCGGCGTCACATGTCTGAGACCGTTTCATCAACTCAACCTTGAACTCTTAAGGACAGGGCAGCGATGCTCATTTTTATAATCTCTGTGCTTAGCACAAGCTAATAGGTTCTTACTCATGCCTACTGAATTTAAAAAGGAGTGCGGTGATAAAAATATTTCATACTGGTTGAAGAAAATTAGAAAATATTAGAGAGAGCAAGAAGAAACTGATTACCCACCAACCAGATAGATTACCACTGTTCGGACTGTGTGATTTCCTTCCAGTCTCTGTTGACCGTTTGTTCTCATGTTGAACGAAAAGGTGCAGAGGACAAAGGCGGTTAAAAGCGACTGGCTCCCTGGTGCAATGGGGCACCCTAGGGGCCCCTCTGGGGGCTTTCCACCTCCCTCTTGGAACTGCTTTGTTATTGCAACAGAGAAAGGGTTCTTCTAGAAGGTACTGCTGACTCCCATCCCGGTGGGCTTTGGCCCAGAACTCTGGCAGACCACTTGCCGGGGTGGGGAGCCAGTGGGAGGCGGAGTCTCAAAGGGGAAGGGCGGGTCAGCCCTGGGTCTGGGCCACCCTGCCCCACCTTGACATTCTTTGACTACTCTAAATAAATAAATAGCTCTCTGACTTACACGAGCAGATAATGCTAGGCACTGATTTCTTTAGTAATAATAAATTACGGGTTTTCTGTGATTCGCTGCTTTTAAATCCTACACAATGGTGGAGAGAAAAAAAGTCAACAGCTGCTTTAGCCCTACCTAGTTTTCCTATCTTATTAAAACATTTTGCAATGTCTGGGGAAGTGGGTATTGAAGAGAAAGACTTCTAAATTCATTAACTGGTCATTTTCCCCCACATCTGTGGTTAAAGTTTCTGTGGCCCATGGGTGTGCTCTCTGGGGCAGTGTTCACACCTAGGTGGGTGGAGGGGTGCCAGAAGAGGCTCCCCAGAGAGCCTCTCTGGATGCAAAGATAATACCGGAGGACCCGTCCTGCCTTCCCTCCGGAGGCGGAGACTTGGACAAGGGCCTGGCTGGGTCTGGCTAGGGCTTCTGGGGTCCTAGTCACGTGGGTGTTCCATGGTGTTGGGAGGGAGGGGGGCCGATTTCTCTGCCGGGTTAAATTTAACTCACAGCCCTTCCTAATTAGAAAGCGATTGAATATATAATGCTGAAAACGTGAGCCACGCTGGTTAGCGTATCTTTTGTTGTAGCAAACGGCTGTGACTTATCTTATTCATGAAGCGAAAAGAAAGCAGAGAATGCGTTTGAATGAAGCCAGACAGCGAACTTTCTTTCCGACCATCCAGCTCTGATGTGGTGAGAGGGAGTGTTTCTGCGGGTGGTGTGGGTGTTAGGGCGTTTGTGGTGGGGGAAGGGGATGTGGTGGTCAGGGGAAGGCATGGGTGCGACACGGCTGTGTCATTGAGGGAAGACCTGAAAGAAGAGAGTTCAACAATTTTGTAGCCTCTCCCTTCCAGGACCCTAGGTAGTTGAGACTTTTCTATTAGGGACGAAGGAAATCAAAGGAAGACCTAAGGGCCTAGCAGAACAGTAAGAATCACTCTCAATTTAAAACGGTGCCTTGTATCATGAAAGACCAAGGAAGGCCAAGAACTGACAACCCAATGCAAGTATGTAATCCAGGGTTAGATCCTGAGCCGGGAAAAAACTTTTTTTTTCTCATGCTATAAAGGACATTAGTAGGAGAACTCGTCAATTTGAATAAGGTCCATAGATAAAATAATAGGAGTGCATTAATTTCCTGATTTTGAGTGTGTGTATTGTGGTTATGTGAGAGAAAAGTCCTGTTTTAGAAAACACTGGAAGTACTTAAAGGTAAAAGGGAATTGTGTCTGCTACCTACTCTCAAACAGTTTAGAAAAGAAATATGTCATCTATCTGTCATCTATTTGCCTATCCATCAAGACAGCATGATAAACCGAAGGTGATAAAATGTTGACAGTTGGGGAATCTGGATAGAAAGATCATGGAATTCTTTGCACTATTTTTTATAAGTCTGAAATGATTTTAAGTAAAAATATTTTTAAAGGAATATTATTTTTACAGCACTGTTATACCATTTAAATCCAATATCAAAACATTTTAAAGGTTAAATTTTTGAAGGAACGAACTGTTGGGAGAATATGTTTCTATTGTGTTGCGTTGTTTACGTAGTCCGCTCCTGTCCACTGGGTTATTTACCCTCCAGTGTCTTATGCAATGTTTGTTCTGTGTTCGAACATCCAAATACGTTACATGCCAGTCAGACAGAAAGTGTCAAGTTACTCCATGGCTCTCTTCACCTGCCACTTTAAACTCTACATTAAAGAATGAATACATACATATGTGCTTCCACGTTAATTGCTGTCCCTTCCAGCCCACACCCCCACTGCCAAGATGGTGCCTTGTGGAGGAACACGTGGAGGCCTCCACGGTAAGGAGGTATACTGGAGAGAAGGAGAGATTTGGCTCCAGGTGATCTAAATCTAACTTCCAGGTTCTAGTGCTTATTAGTTAGGTGTTCTTGAGTAGTTGACTTAATCCATATGATCACTCCCCCTGTGTAAAATGGGGCTAAAATAATTCTTGTTTTTCCTCACTTTCTAGAATTGCTGAAGGATAGAATTGATGAGATGCTTTGGAAAATGCCCTGCAGACTTTGGTCGTTACTGTTCACAGAATTTTGTGTAAGGATGAGGTGGGCGGGAGGTCATGCCCACATGGCTCTTTTTCGAATGCCATCTGACCCGCCTAACATGTTGTCTGTGACCTAGACCCAGAGGGTAGCCTGACTCAGTGTTTTCCAGTGCCTTCAGTTGATATTTCTAAAAACAGCTACCACTCATCTATCAGGCACCGACCACGTTCTGGGCACTTCACACCGCTCACCGCTAGTGCTGATTTTTGATGCAGAAGCTAACGCTCAGAAAGATCACGTGGCTGGATGTGGGATGCAAAGCTTCCTGCATCAGATTCTAGACTTGAACCCAAGTCTCGATGGCTTCACAGCCAGAGCTCCTTCCACTGCGTTACCCTGAGCCTCTGGTGGCCAGTAGTCACCATGGAAAATGGACTCAGAGTACTTTTGCCTAGTGGGTAACACTAGAGAGGCAGAAATTGGATCCACGAAAACTGGGTTTTGATTGAGCATATACCATTGTTTGCATTTCAAATTCTCCACCACCTAGACACCCACTCCAGCCACGTGAAAGTTCGTTTGAGTTTTGAGGCTCAAAGGGGAATTTCTCTTTGGGAATCTATCAGTCTCTAGCAAGGCAGGAGGAGTTCGCCATTTTCTTACCCATGTTTCAAACATATCTTTCGGGCGCAGGCGCCGTAGGGTGGGTCTGAAAAAAAGAGAAAAGATGAGCTTCCTCAAGTAGAGATTACCACAGCAAACGTGAGCCTCCGCAGCCAAACCCAAACCCTGCTGCGCCACACGGAGAGCTGGGCCTAAAGCTCTCGGCCTCTTCGTGCACTGGTTTGACCCAAGGATTATACAGCCCATTACAAACAAGGGGTCAGTGGACGCAGGGTCAGCTCATTCCCAGGGCAAGAAGCCATCTCCCTCCTCCCAGAGAGTCCAGAGAAGACCCAGAATAAGGAGACCTGGAAGAGAGAACAGGAAGTCTTGATTTTGTTTCCTCATCTGGGTCATCCATCAAAAGCCCTCTACGGGTCATCTGGAAGAGCAGGCAGGATCTATATCATGCCCATGGTCTCATTTCTTTCTGAATGTGGGCAAACGGTGCTAGACACATTGATAATTGCTCCTCCCTGTAGAGACCAGGGCTGACTGGGTGATGAAATCACGGTGTTTCAGGTCCAATGGACACACATGAGCATGTGTCGGAGAGGGTGAACTCCCCTCCATGTTTCATGTTCCGTATTGTCCCTTCCTCAAGAGCAGGGCTCAGCAAACTGGACCCGGTGAGCCAAGTCTAGCCAGTGTCTCCTGTGTTTACAAATAAACTTTTTTCTGAGACACAGCCACACTCAATTGTTTAGGTATTGTTTACAGCTGTTTTCACACAAAAACAGCAGACTTGAGTGTTGGAACAGAGACCATCTGGCCCGCGGAGCCCGAAATATTTATTATCTGTCCCTTTATAGAAAAAGTTTACTGAGCCATGTTAGAGCTAAGAGGTGTCAGTATTCCTCTCCCAGAAATTCTGCGTATTGAACGTTCATCTTAGGGTTAAGGGACTTAATGACCCTCAGTCCGATTCCTTAATCTGTAAAATTGGGATATGAATAATGAGCCCATTGTATTAGATAAAACAGCTCCCATAAGCACCTACCAAGGTACTTGGCATGTAGGGGGCTGTCCCTAAATCACTATCGCTATTACTGTACAATTTTACTTAAGTCTTAACCTGACTTTAAGGGGATTTGCTACCTGAGGGGAGGCCTCTAACCCTGTCTGCGAGTGTAGAACCATGTTTAGAAAATGGAGTAACGTCCCTGCCACTGATCAATGACCAACGGAGCCATTCCCGCGAGTTCAATTCTTCTGGGATGCTAACTCCAGGGTGTTGCTCTTGGGGGCCTGAAAGGTCGGGACTGAGAGGCTCTTCTCTACTTCCCAGGCCCTGCCCCCCACCCCCTGCATGCCATCTGGGGTACCTTTGGTGCTCCTTTACAAACTCCACGAGCTCTTCTTCTGTGTAAGGTTTGTCAGGGACGGCAATGGGTTCATCCATAAATGGCTCGTAGAAGTCAACCTCATTCATCTTCAAGGACAATTTCTTGGCCACCTGTAGCAATTAGAAATATGACAATAGTTTCTTGAATGCTAGCCTAGAGTAGCAGTGGGTGGTCCCTCTCTAGGGCACGTGTGTGTTCTCTGGCAAAGGCTTGGGAGTGTATGTATAGTTTTAACTTCAGTGTCATAGTGGTAGGAACTCATCACCTAAAGCTTGGCTGGGCCGATCAAAGAAGGGCAGCTACAGAGGGAGACCCCTCTCCGGCCAATGAGATCCAAGCAGGGGCAGGCAGCAGGCAGGATGAAAAGCGGGGAATCTAATTCTACAATCACCATCATGCCACTGTATTTGCCAGGCTGGAGGAGGAAGCAAAGGTCAACCGAGATGCTAAGTGTCCTTGGATGTATGGATTTAACTGAATCGCTTTTGATACAACAGGCAATTGATGGGAACCATTTCAAACATAGGTACTCAAAATCAGGGTCCAACTCATTAACCCTTGATCAGCTCATGAACGCTGCTTGTTATGTAGGTTGAAGCCTGGCCCCAGGGTTGTTTCTCGGTGCTGGGCTGGTGTGATGGTTTCTCGGGCTCTGGGAACTGCCCACTTGGTCACCAAGTCGGAAGGTGGCCAACCATCCTGGATTGTCCAGAGTGGAGGGTTTTCCCTGGATGTAGACTCTCAGTGTTAAAACTGGATAGGACCCAGCAGGCTAGGTTTGTCTTCACTGGACCAGACAAAATGCTTAGGGAGCCCAGTGCGGCCTGGAGGGCATCTTCGCTCTTGATTCAAGCAGCCACGCCGTTTTGTCCGGGCAGAATGGTTGCTGTGTTTGACCGCAGACCTGCTGAACTCGGAGCCTCTTTCTGTGAAATGATTCGAGAGGCCTGGAATGTGTCACGCTCCGGAGAAAACCAAATGCCATTCTTTTCTAGTTCAGAGCTGAGGCCCAAGAAAGCCAGGGATGAACAGTGGTTCCCTTGAAGCCAAAGAGGAACTGTCTGAGCACTGACGTCCAGCCGGGAAACCGAGGGCTCAGTAGCCCCGGGCAGCTGGGACTAACTGGGAGGAGGGAGGGACTGGATATTGCATGAGCTGTTAGACAAGGAGGTCCATTCTGAGGAAACACTGTCATCCCTGTGGATTTTGTCATCAATTGCTGTTAATTCGGGTCACTGTATTCCAAAAGACATTTCTTAACAGCACTTAACAAAGAAACTAGCATTGGACTCAGAGGGAAAGAAAACGGGCCATGTTAAGAGCAACAGTCAGTCAAAGGAGTTTTTATGGTCATGTTATTTCGCTTTAAGGGACAGGGAGGTATGGGTATTTTTTTTGTTTTGTTTTCATACATTTTTCCTCCTCCATGGGTCACGGGGTGGTATGGATGACGGGTGGGGACCAAGAGGGGAAGGGCAGTAGCAGCTACGCAGGCAGTGTCTGAGTTACACGTAGTCCTTTGCAAAGCTGCACCCATCCTAGAGTGAACTTGAAAATGACGTGAGATTCCGGTTCTGTGAGGTCACTCACTACTTATTTAAATGACCAGGAAACTGCTTATGGAAAGTGGGAAGTGATCAGGTGAACAAAAACGTAGTAACAGTAAACACATACACAGTGCCTGCAAGAAGCCAAGGGCTATTACCAAGTGCTTCAGGGGGATTCCTTCCTGAATCCTCACTTCTACTGTATCTGGTAAGAGCTAGTATTATACTTATTGTGCAAACGATGAGCCCGAGGCACGATCTGGGTAGGCAATTTGTCAAGATCATCTGCCCACAGGGGACAGAGCCAGAGTTCAAGCCCAATGTGCCTGTATACCAACTTTCCTTCCATTAGAAAGCCACCTCCTTCTTGACACCGGAGCGAATAAGATGTCTGTCTCTATAGCTATCCCGTCGGTGCTGCACGTGGTCTGCAAGATGCCGGCTGGTCCTCTCTTACCGCCTCGCCCACATCACAGGTTGCTAGAATTCGGGCTTCCTGAATGCGGTGTGAAGACCAGGAATGTCAGGTGGGGCTGCAATGTTCTTCAGTCTAATCCCAGGGGGCTGCCGAGCAACCTTATCCAGACACCTGTTCAGTCTGCCCACCACCGCCATGGAGGGCCCTCATCTTGCATCCCAGAGAATCCCTTTTTTCATTCTTTTATTTGTCTTTTGGGGGTAAGGACTGGAGGAGATTTGGCTGATGGAGGCATCGATGCATTCATTTATTCAATAAATATTTAATGGGGCTGACTGCGTCCGAGGCGCTGTCCGGAACCAGACCTGGTTCACGGGTGGGAACAAAGATTCGAGGATGGATTTTACTCCTGAAAGCCTAGAAGGTCCATATGATAAGTTCTTTTGTGCCTTTTTAAAAAACTAGCTAGAATACATGTTGCCAAAGGCAAGAAAACCCCAGAGCACAATGGCCGGTTTCCGACGTTTGCAAGTGTGTGAATTTTGATACAGATGTTTTTCTACAGGTTAGTGAGCCATTTCAGTTGTTGCAAAGTGAACAATTCAGTGAATTTAGGCCTTTTCAAAATCTATCTTCTCTATCAACTCCGTTTGGATAATCACTGCTTCTTGTTGTCCTAATACGGTTCAAAAGATGATTTTGCTTCTCACTGTTCATTCCAAGAAAGGAGTGGGTCGGTGGAAGGTCACATGGGGATAATTAGACCTGACATATTTCAGGCTATAAGACGCAGTAAAGTGGATGCCATCTTTAACCCTCTGACCCTCTCTTGATTTAGGATCAGGATGCATAGATTGGTTCTCGTCCCGAACTGCTGTGTGCCTGGTAAAATCTCCTGGCTTTCAAAATATGCTTTTTGAAAATGCATATTTCTGGGCCCTGTCAAAATCCAAAAAAAAAAAAAAAAGAAAGAAAAGAAAGAAAAGAAAGAAAGAAAGAAAGAAAGAAAGAAAGAAAGAAAGAAAGAAAGAAAGAAAGAAAACTCCAGGCCTAGGGCCCAGGGACCCATAGCTTTCACAGCTCCTTGGGGGGTATCCATGTGAGTAATGTTTGGAAACTACTAATTCCCAAATCTATATCAGCAGCCTGAAATCTCACACTCTTTACGTTTCTCCAACTCATATATAGCAGTGCCCCCCTCCCCCCGCCACTTAGCCGTGGTTTTAGTTACCCATGGTCAACCACAGTCCAAAAAATATTAAAAGGAAAATGCCAGACATAAACAATTCATAAGGTTAAACTGAGTGCCATCCTGAGTGACGTGATGGGTGCAACCATGCCTTCTGGACCCCACCTCTCTCCTGGGCACTGTCACCCACACCCCTAATTGATGGGTGCAAGTTCTTCAGTCCCAAATGGCAGGGAGTCTTCTCAGTGCCACAGCTCTGCCCTCGGTGTTCCACACAGAGGGAGAGACCGTTTCTCTTTCTCCTTTTGAATGTTCTAAAGTCCCACAAGGCTACGTGCATGGTGACGCTTATGACTCAGTGTCTTATAGAGCTTTTGGTGAAGAGCCTTCCGAGTTTTTAATTATAGCCTGACCCCACCTTCTTCATGGGCCACAGACACGAAGCCATATGGCTGGGCTGGGAGGCACATCTGAGAGCCGACCCCACCCTGAACTCTGCATCAAGCCACCCTTCTAAGAACCGAGGCGCTGTTGCTTGGCCATGCTTGTCTGCCTGACTCTCTCTTTCCTGGGATGAGTTCCTACCCAGCAGCAATCATGGTCACTCCTGACCAATCAGAACGAGACATCAGTGATGGACTCTATTTCAGCTCCTCTGTTCCTCCCCTTCTCCACTAATATCCCCTCCCAGCCTCCATCCTGCAGAGCCTAGAGGACTGCCTTGGCTAACCATGGTCCTCACCCTAGCTCACAGCTGCTGGAGGCTCACTGTGTGCCAGATGCTTTGTTTCTTCCCATGGCGTAGAGCAGTGCAGAGCATTGGCTTTGAAGTCAGGCTGACCTGAGATTGTATCAGCTTTCAGTGCTCACTATGTGACCACGAGCAAATCGCACTCTCTCGGTGCCTGAGTTTTATCCTCTGTAGCCTGTAAACACTAACCCCTCTCTTACAGGGGTGTTGAGAAGATGAAACAAGAAAACCTACATAAAGGTCTTAGCACAAAGCCTACCATGTACGCGTAAAAATTACTTAATAAGTGATAATTATTACTCTGTTTGGTATTCTTGCTCAAGATCTCTTCCAACTCTAATCCAACCAATTAGGGTAAACTTTCTTCAAGTTGAGGTGATATAATTTAGGTTATGGACCTCTTTTGGATTACAGGCTTGTAAACCGGGGCCATGTTCAATATATGTATGCACTGAATGCGATCTCTTTTCACCGTAGTTGTTCCTGCTTCAGCCTCCATGCGCTTTGTTTTTCAGAGGACTTCAAGTATTCTGAGTGTGTGTGTGTTGGGTGTGTGTGTGAGTGTAGGTGTGTGTGAGGAGCCATGTTAGGCTTGTGTGTTGGGCAGTGTGTATGTTGCCTGTGTGTGTATGTGTGTGTCACATGCACATGGGGGCATGTTTTAGTGTGTTATGCATGTGTGTTGTGTGCTGTGTGTGTGTCATATGTGTTATGTGGGTGTGAGTGTGTGAGTGTGCCCCTTAAATCTCAAGGGCAGGCACAGAGTCTTCTACTTAATGGTGCGGTGCAGAGAAAAGGGCACGGACTGGGGACAGAGATTGTCCTAAAC
>PVJD01006757.1:0-17672 GCA_004026545.1 Mormoops blainvillei | reverse complement strand
GACAAGCACATCAGTGACATCCCCTGAAGATGAACCCCCAGGGCTTCAGGGGCCCATGCGTCTCCCCAACCATCCCCTATCCTAACCCAGAAGAGGGCAAGTGTGCAACCCAGGGAGGGAGGGGGTGGCTCTAAAAAAGGAGGCGGTGAGTGGTGTCCCGTGCATCCTGGGCCCACCCTCTCCATTCTTGGTGCTGACGGCAATCCCGAGGGCTCGGTGCAACATTTTTCACTGGATACTTTCAGAGATACCCCTACATCTTCTGCATTGAACATCTTCGTACTCATCCCTCATTCAGCAGAGATTTACTGCCGTAGTTCTAACACTTCTAGGAAATGTGTGAATGGGTGGAGGGTGGTTAACATTGCCAAAAGAAAAGGAAAGGTGGCAGAAAGTTCAAGCCTGAATACACCGTGCCTATGAAAGTGCTCAAACTGGGGTTTCACAGGTACCTACCCCTTTGTCGAAGGTCGCGAAAAATTTGATGTAAGGCTGAAAGTGTTCAGCTGCCTCTTCGAAAGCCTTGTAATCTAAGAGGGGAAAAGATAGAAGGGAAAGACATTTTCCAGATGCACGCGGCAGACATTTCTCTTTTTTTAAATAATGCAGAGAGAATGGGAAGCCAATTAATCCTGATTGGATAATTAATAAGTAGATCCTATTCAGAGAGGTCATTCTTTAGTACTAGTTAAATCCACAGTTTCCCCAAGGAGTTTGGACTGACTGGCATTCACTCTCCCAAAAGAGCTCCTTGCCACACTTCCACGTGTTTTATGAAATTGGGAGGCGGAAGGGAGAAAACCTAGAGAAAACGAGTGCCAGAAAGGGAATCGTCAAGCTCCCGACCAGAAGGAAGGGTTCCTTCGCTCAGGCTCACTGCTGGTTACAAATGCGCCCTCCAGAGAGCGCGCGCGCTCTGCTGTCTGAACGCGCACGACAGAAGGAGAAATGCACCTCACCGCATCAAGCAACTCTATCAAAAATGACATCACGGAAGTACTTTAAACTTCTTAGCAGGAGTACTCTTTACAGAAAGTCCTAGTTTTTCTTCCCCTCTTGTTGAGTTTTCTTGTTTTATTCTGATCCCTTACAGTTAACAGAGATCATGCTTGACTCTGGCCCCAAACTTGAGTCCCAACTGGTGAAGAGGGGCTTGAGGCCGCATGGGCGTGGCTGCGAGTGAAGACATTTGCTTTTAAGCCATAGGTGCAAGGATGGTGGTAAAGGTGATGGTGCTGGTGGTTGTTCTACAAAAATCCCACAATCCCCAGAGTCAGCGATCCCATGATTCATTCTTAACAAGATCAACTTTTTCCATTTCATGGAATTCTATGTCCTTTCGTTGTCAGAGGCATAAGCTCTTGCTGGAATTCCAGCAGCGGGCAGAATTTTCTGATAGTCAATCAAAAACATTTCAAGAACAGTGCTGGCTCAGGGGACTCCAAGATGAGCAAGACAAGGACAGGGTTCAAAGGCTCACAGCCCAGGGAGGGTCACGGACCGTAAGAATCACAGTGCAGTGCGATAGCTGCCAGAACAGAGGGACACACGGTAAGCACAGCTGAGAGAGGGGTTGAAAAATGTACCAGAAACCTGTACAGACAGATCCACATTCACACACACGTCCTCATAGAAGTGATTGGGTTGTCACAAAACGTGGGCACATAGGCTGACAGTTGGGGTAGTGGATTGAGTGGAGGGGAAGAAGACGGGTGGGGGATTTGGAAAATGAATAGAGGGAAAGGGGAGAGCATAGAAAGGGGAGGGGTTAGAGCCATAGCTAAGCCATTTATGTCTACTTAAAGCAGCAGTGAGCTCCTTCAGGATTCTCTGTTCCCCCCTCCCCGCCCCTCTCCACCTCCCGAACTCCTACCCTGATAGAAAGCGGGGCCTAGACCTGTGTCAGAATTCCCTTCTTCTCTTGGGGAGCTAGTCCGTACCCCATGAAGGTGGAAAAGGGTGGGGCAAGGTAATCCCAGGTTGGTGTTTCAAGCTGGGGTTGAACCCGGAGCCTCCTGCAAACAGTAGCTGTCTTCAGGGGGTCTGGTCTAGTCTTCTACTCTGATCTCATATGAGAAGCCCCCCAGAGAGGAGTCAGTATGTACATGGACATGTGAAAACTGAAATACAGTGACCTAAAGGACTGGGGCAAAAGTCCCTGGCCAGTCACCTTCCCCCAACACTCTCTTAAGGAGCGTGAATAGAGGCTTTTATGCAGCAAATGAGCAGACCGTTCCATTGGGTCAAGGGGGAGAGAAAATTGGTGGGTTGCTGAGATGACTAAAGAGGCCAGCTGGCAGATGGGGTAGAGACACAGCTTTGCAAATAATTTCAAAGTATTTTGGAGTTCCCAGAAATAGCCCGAAGCAGCCCTTTATTTGCACTTCCCTCCTGTACCAACGCTACCGGACTCTCTCTCGTAGTTATGCTGAGACACCAGAGAAAGGCTTAACTCACTGGACCCATGCTGCCAAAGGAGCTTAAGAAAAGGCACTCAGGTAGTTCGTCTGGCTGGTTCCTTCCCTTCCTGGTTCTCCCTGATCCCCACCCCCTCCCCCTGTATGGGTTGTCTGATGCTACGACATGTTCCTGTGCCCACCCACAACCTGGCCGCAAAGCTTTCAAAGGGAGTGTACCCAAGGGTGTGGTGTGCGATTGCAGGCGGCCTCAGTGGTCAGCGGGGTTGGCCGGCAATTTTCCACATTGTGCTGCAGCTGCGAAGCCCGGCCCTACCTCAATTTTCCTCTAATGCTGTCCAAGTGACTGAGAAGCTCTCCAGCTGCTGACCACAGGAGCTGCCAGCGTCAGGGGGAGAGCTCACTATTTGCCCCGTTTTAGGGAAGAGTCCAACTGGTGGGTGGGCAGGTGGAAAAGCGGAGGAAGGGTTTTTCTGTCTTCTGTAAAACACTCGCCCCCACCTTTCAAGGCCAGAGAACATGGCCCAGCCTTAGGGTCCTTTCAGCTCCGCTGCCTGTTTGGCATAACTGACCCAGGTGACTCATTGCACAGGAAGGTTCTCCCTCTCTTCTACCCAGCACAGGACTCGCCAATGGCCCCTCCTCTTCACAGATAATCTGACACACCTTGTGGGGGATCTAGCCTTTAGACTGGCAGGCGGGGGTTGACAGGCTACTTACATTCTGAGTCTTCGCTCTTGAAAAAACCGATGAGTTTGATCTGGTCCTCAATGCGTTCAAAGGCTTGGACTTCCAGTTTGTTGCTGATGACCTCCACTGGATCTTCAATGAGCTGAAAGGCCACACACACGTACACAAAATCGCTTCCTTCCCCAGGAAGCAGGCACATGGGCAGAGGGCTCGGGAGGGAAGTTGCGGACTTTGGTTGGTGCCTCAGCATCCATGGCCCCTCCCCCCGTGAGTATAGCAGCAGCACCTTTTAAGGAATTGACCTTAACTCAAGGGGTAAGCTGGTTGGTCTGGGGCAATTCAATTTCTGCCATTTATGGATTCAGGAATGGCCCGAAACTCAATTCTGGTTAACGAATCTCCAGGGAAGATTCGCTGGAAGCTTCAGGGAAGTTCTGCTTTCTCTTTAAGGCAGCAATGGGGAGCCAAATTTCTCCCTCCTTCTTGTTAAATATTAATGAGGAAATGTGATGTATTAGCTCCCGCTGCTGGCTCTCTTAGAACCAACTTGGGAACCATTAGCTTGGGGACAAAGCCAACACACTGACAGCAGCATTGTCTGTGATTTGCAGAGAAAAATGCAACTAGAGCCCTAATTTGATCAAGCCTGCCTGCTCTCGCTCCAGCCTTCCACCTGCGTGGGTCCATCACGTTGCAATCACGTTTGAGGTGGCTACAGCCTGCTCTCTGTCGTGAACTTCTGAAAGGCTTGGCCCTGCGGGTAGAGCAGGGGCACCGCCATGTTGGCCCAGACTCGTTCAGTTGCTGCCCTCAACTTTTTTGGGCTGGCAGTTATAGGTCAACGAAAGGGCCAAGGTCAATCTATGGGCACTTTTTTTTGTAGGAAGTGACCTTCCATTCACTTTGACTTTCTCCCTGGGTTTTTGAGGCTGTGGAGAAAGGGCGAGAGACCCCTGTGGGCGGGCTGGTAGATCGAGAATCACCAGGAAAGACGGAGGCTCTTTTTCTGTACAGGCCTCTGTGTTCAAAGCAGCTTGAACTTGACCTCACAGCTGTTATTGAAAGGGCGAGTTTATCTGTGGATAAAATATTTTTATAGTGTTTGTTCCTCTATTTGCCTGAGCATATGTCCCTCCATGGCTGAGAGGAAGGATGATACTGGGACTCATGAGTCCTGCACTTTTCAGTCTGCTCTGAGGGTAACTCGGGGTGACTCAGCTGACTGTTACTCCGCCCCTAGGGACCCTCGGGTGACTATCTGCCTCTTCCTCAGGCTCCCCATCTCCTGTTCAGAGGTACTGGAGCAAAGCCAAGGGGACTTCAGGGAATGTTGGTGTATAACTGCTAAAAGAAATAACGTGTTACTACCACACAGCTCTGATGTGTGCCTCTCTGATCACGAATAAGACAGTTTCGAAGGCGACTTAAGGGCCAGCTTCCGAGGAGAAATAAATAGCACTATGATGTAGGTACTCCTTAATTTTTCGTGAAGCCCGAGAAATCTGTCTTCAACCAAGAGGGGCTCCCCAGCTTCCGTGCTGTTGTTTTAAGGTTGGACTTCCCCCTATATCTGAACCTAAACAACTCCATGCAGGGCCACTGCGCACAAAAGCTTACGTCCAAGAGAAACTCCACCAGCACATCAGCTGCAAACTCGCCGTCGAACTCTATTGTGCGATCCCCCTTCAGGACGTACAGACTCCCTTCTTCAGTAAAACCTGGAGGAAAGCAAGAGTCCCGAGGACAAGGTCACCCCGAGGTAGGGAAAACCATCCTGTTGGCCGGGGTGGAACCAGCATTAATTCCAGGACTGGTTCCTTCTGAAGTGCTGCCAAAGTGGACGTTTAAATCAAAATAGTCAAGAACCAACAAGTCCACCTGGATTTTTAACGGAAAAGAAAAATCTATTCTCCATCCCACCCCTGCTTTAATTTTCCAAAAATCCTGCGACCCTATCCCCCTTATCAAAAAGTTTTAATGTCCACGACCCACCTGACTCCCTAGCTTCCATTCAGGTCCTTCCACAATCTCCTGCCACCCTCCCCTTTACACTCTCCCTAGGGAAGGCCTATGCTCCCTTGAGTACTACTCCCTTAACCCCTGTAACTCCCTCTGCTTCTCGCCCACAAGCTGATATGAAAGGGCGTGTAAAGAAAAAGTCATGCAGCCTGATTCTCTATCGGGGTGTCCAAACTTTTGGTGTCCCTGGGCCACACTGGAAGAAGAAGAATTGTCTTGGGCCACACATTAAATACACAAACACTAACGAAAACCAATGAGCAAAAGAAAGGTTTCAAGTAAAGTTACGATTTTGTGTTGGGTCACATTCATAGCCATCCTGGGCTGCATGCGGCCTGCAGGCCGTGGGTCGGACGCCGCTGCCTCTCCTAGTTCCTTGGGTCCTGGTGACCCCCACCTCCCTCAGCCATCTTGGTCAGTCAGCAACTTCAGATCTCAGCTTAGGACGCATTTTTCCCAGGAGGGCCACTCTACAGTCTCCTGCCACAATTGAGCTTCTCTGAGCAACACGTACCTATACTCATGATAGCAGTAAGCTCTCTAAGGGTAGGGCCATTGTTGTCTTGGTAGCTTAGGGCATCACACAGAGCCTGGGCACACTGAGCACCCCATAAATGTTTGGGGCCATAAGGAACAGCTTGCTTTTCTAGAGTGGCTGAATTCTGCACACCCTCTCTTCCCAGCTAACGGAGAAAGCTGAAAGGGCAGTGTGTGCATCTTCTTCCCATCCTCCACTGCTCTTGGCGTAAGGCCGTGCACTTGACCAAACACTTGCTAGAAGACTCCACTGCCTTCCAGAAAGGCTAACTAGCGGAGGCTGGCATTTGGTCCAACTGCAGGCCTCCCTAGTTCCTTAGGTTAATTGTTTCCAAACTCTCCGTTAGCTGCAGAATGCTTTCTCCAAATGAGCTCCTTTGTGAATCTCTAGGGAAAGGGAGGCTGGTAGCCCCCTGCCTGCTGTGTCCCAGGGCACATCCGAGGACCCCCAGGCACACCACGGAGCACCATTTCTAAATCTCAATGAGTAATGTGTCGTGAATCCTTGAACCTGGCAATGAGGGTTCACAAGGCACCGCAGGGAACATCTGCCAGCGCCCTGCTGATGGATTTTGCTCTGAGCGAAACCAGGTAGGAGGCTACTGCCCTAGTTCAGGCAAGTGGAGGAGAGGCTGGAGGTGAAGGAGCAGGTTTGCAAAACACCGCCGTCCTGGAAATTCTGAGGACCAAGTAGTTAAGAACAAACCTCCTCCAGTAATTCCTCCAGGCTGAGCCTGGAGAAAGGTTTCTTTTTCTTTTCTTTTTTCTGTTTTAAAAGATTTCATTTATTTATTTTTAGAGCGAGGAGAAGGGAGGGAGAAAGAGAGGGAGGGAAACATCAGTGTGACAGAGAAACCTCGATTGGTTGCCTTCTGTACACGCACCACCAGGGGACTGAACTGGCAACCCAGACATGTGCTCCAACTGGAAATTGAATCGGTTGTGGGTTCGGTTTGCAGGACAGTGCCCAACCCACTGAGCATACCAGTCAGGGCTTCCCTGAATTTTTAGATCGCGAACACTGTAGATTTCCTTGCACTAAATCTACTGGAAATCCAACTTCCCATTGACAATGGGAAGTGAGAAGACTCAGGAATCAATAGGTGCTGGGGAGGAGAAAGAATTCATTAAATAGCTTTTGGCTAAGCCAAGAGTTTAACGTACTTTGCTCTCCTGCTCAAAGGGAAAAAATATTCCTTAATTTGTCTCTAGAGAAAGAGATACCCCAGACATTCATAATAATTCATTATCATTGTACAGTCACGAGTTCTTCCTTGGGTCTAACCTAAACACTGTCTCCTGCAATGTAAATCTTAAACAAACAAACAAACAAACAAACAAAACCCACAAGGCTGCTCTTCTTGAAAATAAAACAGAAAACAGTTGTTTGTAATTCTCAGGGATAATGAACTTTTCGTGTACCTGAAGGTATTTATTGAACCACCACTAATTTCCCCCCCTCCCTGTGCTCACTACTCCAAACCCAATTAACCTTATTTCAATGGTGCTGTTTGACAACCTCTTGCTATCGCTGTTGTTCACTGGTCATGCAGAAAAAGCGAAATGGGCAGTACAGGCGTGGCATGTTTGAAAACCAGAAAAGTTACCTGCTTTCTCTCGGGTTGGGATTAGAGGTGTAAGGATCTTAAAGTACACCGCACTTAAGCATGACATATTGACACAAGAGATTACAACCCTGGACCGTGTAGTCATTTAAGCATGCCTCATCTAAATCCTCCCTCTCAGCCTCGGTGATAATGCCCAGCTGCGGTTTAGCCTTTAATTTAGAAACCAAGAGGTAAGGAAATATGAGGTGATAAAAGGAGAGATTTGATCTTCCGCAGAGAGATAGAGAAGCTGGTCTTTTAAGTCTAGGATCTAAAAATAAAGGTTTAAGCCTTGAAAGCCAGTTTCCCCAGGAAGAAGCCCTCTTCATTGCACCTGATACAAAAAGATATTAGACAATTAATGTAAAACCATTCAATTCAGGCCAGTGTTTACTTTTATGAAACTCTTCTACAACTCAAAACTAGGGTGTACAAGACCATCATGATGAAAGGAAATATAAGGCTCACTTATCACGCAAGAATAAGTGAAACTATACTTCTTTGGTAAGACACTTTATTTCTTCCTGATAGATCTAAAGAAACCACTTACCCAGTTTCTTGGCAAGCTTGGCCTCTTTCTTGGAATCGACCATCACAAAGCCTATGTCTTTATGTTCCAGGATTTGGGCCACCAGCTGAAGGGAAAGACAAGGAGAGTAAGTGAGCCCGAGGCAGAGAGGTGGGGACCACATCACAGGGTCACATTCTGAGGTTCCCTGGAGGGTTTTCCTCTATTTCCGGTTCTGTGACCAAGGGAAGCAGCAGTGACAGGGGTTCTGTGCTCATCCCCTCAGGAGAAGGATGATTCGGCAGAGAGCTGAACAGAGGGGAGAAATCCCGAGGACCCGACCTGGGACACAAGGTTTGGCAGAGAACATCCACTCCCACGCACCCTTCTCTGCCCTCAGTGTAGGTAAAATTTGAATTGAGAGAGAAGAGAATCAGAAAGGAAACAGAGCCCTGACCAGTGTGGCTCAGCTGACTGAGCATCATCCTGCAAACCGAAGAGCCACCAGTTTGATTCCTAGTCAGGGTACCTGCCTGTGTTGAGGGTTCGGGCCCCAGTCAGGGCATGAGCGACACTTATGTTTTTGTTGCTCTCTTTTTCCCTCCCTTCCCCTCTCTCTAGAATTGATAAAAGAAAAGAAATTTTCTTTAATGGAAGCGAAGTACTTTGATGCCCATAAATACCTGACAAGGGAACCTGAGCTCTTCCCCAGCCACCAAATGAACCTGGAGTGGGGTGAGGACACAAGAGGACACCAGATGGGCTGAAGGATAAGGGAGACCTGTGTCCTCAATATCTAAGCATAGTTCTCTAGTCCCCCCACTTGGGGAGTAGAAATGTCCATTGGGCGAATATGGCAGATGGACTTGAGACGGGCTCTGAGGTTTTCCTGCTGCCCATGGAGAGAAAGAACTGGTAGAACCTGGGGGTAAAGAGGGTGCGGCAGTGGTCTAGGTGGGCAGGTGGCTGAAAACTCTCCTGAGTGGCCACCGACACAGATGACACCAAGCACAAGCTTGGGGAAGCTCCTGAAACTTAGATACAAGGAAGTAGGGAGGCCCTCCAATGACAGAGATCTGATTCCTGCCATCTGGCTGAATGGGAGTTTAAAAAAGAGATAAATGAAGAAGCTACCAGAGACATCATGAAATATTAATATTACTTTCGTTCAGTTAAAAAAAAAGATGACTACAGATGAACATGCTGTTTTAAGAAATAATACAGAGGGATAAGGGGCTTTCAGGGTGGCATGGCCAGAGACAATCATTTTGTGAAAACTATGGTACCAGGTGGGCACTAGAAATATCAGGGGAACCACTTTGTTAAGCATACGACTATAAACACTATGCTGTATACCTGAAACTAATGCAAAATAATGTTAAATATAAACTGTAATTAAAAATAAAATTTCAAAAAGTAAAGTATAATGTGAAGAAAAAAATAGGGAAAAAAATGCTTGGAAGGAAATTTTTGATAGAACTACTTCTGGGCCTGGGAGTAGGGGAAGGAGAAGGAGGATAAAGACTTTAACAGCTGTCACTCTTTTCTGCTAAAATGTTGTTTTTGATTTTTGCTTTTGTTTCCATTTTTATTTTCTTCTAATCCTTTAAAATAAAAGAGGTGCGATTGCATTTGTCAAACCATGGTTGAATTGAAACCACAGGTCAGCTACCAGTACAAGGGTTTAGCAAAAATCTGGTGAAACTTTCTGTGAGAATAAATTGGTTATATCAGGAATTTCCAATAGAGTATATTTTATTATTATTTGTAAATTATGCGCTACACATCTTTTATATCAGTAAAATCTATAATAAACTTACATACATATAAAAATAAATAACACAGGCAGATCTCATGTACATTTTACCCAGTCTCCCCCAAATAGTAACATCTCGCAAAGCCGTACTACAGTATCACATACTGGATACTGGCATCGATGTAGCCAAAATTCAGAATATTTCCATAACCACCAGGATCCCTCATGTTGTACTTTGATAGTCACATCCACTTGCTTGTCCCCTCCAACCCTTGGCAATTACTATTCTCTACTCCATTTCTATAATTTTTTTCATTTCAAGAGTGTTATATGAGTTGGTTCATATAGTGTGTAATCTTTGAGGACTGCCCTTTTTTTCACTCATTGTATTTCTCTGGAGATTCACCCAGATCCTTGTGCACACCAATAAGTCATTTCTTTTTATCGTTGAGTGGTGTTTCCATGGGATGGAGGTACCACCATGTTGGTTCAACAAGTCATCTATCGAAGGATAGCTGGGTTTTTTTCAAGTGTTGGGCTATTACAAGTAGAGTTGCTATAAAATTTTCTATACAGGCTTTTGTGTGAAGGTTAGTCTTAATTTCTCGAGGACAAATGTCTAGGAGTACAGCTGCTTGTAGGTAATTCCACGTTACCAAGTGGCTTTCCAGGGCGGGTGTGCCACTCCACAGTCCCACCGACAGCGGGTGATCCAGCTCTTTTCCTCCTTGCTAGCATTGGGTGTTGTCTCTGTTTTTTAATTTCAGCCATTCCAACAGATGTATAGTGATATCTAATAATGGTTTTAACTTGCATTTCCCTAATGGCTAATGATGTTGCACATTTTTTATGTACTTATTTATTACCTACTCGTTCTCTTTTGCGAAGTATCTGTTCATGTCTTTTGCCTACTTTCTAAATGAATTGTTTTAAGATTGTTGAGTTTTGAGAGTTCTTTAACATTAGTGCTTTGCCAAATGTGTAGTTTACGAATACTTACCCTCACTCTGTACCTTATCTTTTCATCCTCTTAATAAGGTCTTCCATGGAACAAAAGTGTTCAGTTCTCATGAAATCCAATTTATGACCTTTTTCCATTTGTGAATTGTGCTTTTGGTGTTAAATCTAAGAACTCTTTGCCTAGCCCTAGGTCCTCAAATTCTCTCCTAATTCTAAAGAAGTTTTATAGTTTTCCATCTTACAATTAAATAACTAGGATCCATGTTAAGTTAAATTTTGTGTCAGGTGTGAGATTTGTATTGAGGGTTTTTTTGCTTGTTTGTTTTGATTTTTTGCCTTGTTTTCCTTTGTTTTGCTCGTGGATGTCCAACTGTTTCAGCACCACTTGTTGAAAAAAGAGCCATCTCTCCTCCATTGAATTGCTTTTGCACCTTACCCAGAGCTCAGCTGACATAATTATGTGGTTATATTCTGCCCCTCTGCCACCAACATCGTCTTGATGACAGTAGCTATATAATAAGTCTCAAAGTGACTTATTATATTTATTTTTAATATATACTTTATTTTATTTTACTCCCACTTTATTTTTCTTTTTCAACATTGCGTTAGCTAGTATAGTTCCTTTGCGTTTCTATATCAATTTTAGAATAATCTTATCTGTATTTACAAAAATATCTTACTAGAGTTTTGATTGAAATTGCATCAAATCTTTAAACCTGTCTATTGCCTTGGGGAGAATTGGCCTACGTACTATGTTAAGTCCTCCAATTCACAAACACCGTGTCTCTCCACTTACTTAGATCTCCTTGGATTTCTTTCATCAGCATTGTGTGGTGTTTAGCAGATGAGTCTTATGCATGTTTTGTTAGTTTTATACCTCAGTATTTAAATTTTTGAGTGGTTGTAAATGGTATTGGATTTTAAATTTTGGTGTCCCTGTGTTTATTGCCAGTATATAGATATATAATTGGCTTTTGCATGTTTATCTTGTATCTTGCAACCCTGCTAAATTATTATTAATTCTAAAAGTTTTTAATTTTTGTAGATTCTTTGGGATTTTCTGTGTAGGCAATCATGTCAACTGCATTTAGGAATGCCTTATTTCTCTCCTTCCAATGGGTATGCCTTCTTACTTCCCTGTGTTTTCCTATTGCACTGGCAAGAACTTTCAAGTCTATTTTGAATAAAAGTGGTGAGAGTGGACATCTGGCCTTGTTCTCAGTCTTAGGGGTTTGTCTATTTTTCCCTTCAGGTCTATCAGGTTTTGCTTCATATATTTGGCAGTTTTGTTCTTTGGTTCACATACCTTTAGGATTTCTTGTTTTCTTGGCGGATTGACCCTGGACCTACTTGGCTCTACAATTCATGCTTTAAACCTCTCCATTTTTCTTCGATGGTTGCTTCTCTCATTTCTCCCTTTATTTCTCTGTCTTCACTTTTCTCAGCAGCTGTGTTTTCTCCCTTGGGTTTCCACTCCCGTTATAACTCCTCGGAGGGCTTTCTTTGCCTATCTATGCTTCCCTCCATGGCCTTCTCACGCGCTCCCGTTCTCCTTCTCTCTCTCGGGCCCCTAACCTCTCCTGCTCCTCTCAGGCTAAGGTTGTTGGGCAGGAGCATGGAGAGCTGCTCTGGGGGGCAGCCCTCATGGCTGGGGATGGAAGGCCGGGTAACAGATGGCATCCCCCACCCCTCAGGCAGTTTTCTCTCCTTCCTTGGACTTTGGCTGGGACTAGAGGAAGCGTGGGAAGGAAGACGCCATCATCAGCGTTGAGGTTATGACTCATTGTGAGCCTTCCTGCAATGTTTACACAGGCCGGTCACTCAGCAAAGTCATTTGGCTTCAGTCTGTTGCATTTAGTTTGTTAGGCAAAGTCATTTTTGCATGAGTTTTCTGGTTTTTGGCATAAACCACTCTATTCTATTTTGCACTGTCAAAACTTCAACTTACAGGTATCTATGTCCATTATTCAGAGTGAATGATGGTAAGACCTAGCGGCTCTGTGATATTGATAAGTTTACCTACTCCTGGAGCATGAGCCTCTAACAGTGGTTCTTAAACTTCAGTGTGCGCAAGAATCACCTGCGGTGCTGGTTACACCGCGGACTCCTGGGCTTCGGCCCCAGCCAGCAGAGAATAGCTTTGGGCCGGGGCTCGTGAAGCTACCTTTCCACACACTGCACAACCAGCCCCGTGATTCCGATGCAGCAGATCTCATACCATACCCTGGAAAACACTGTTATAAATTGTCAGTTCATCCAACAGTGACATGGCATAACGTTTTCCAGCTGTGGCCCATGGGCCCACGCTTGGCCCTGTGGGCTCCTCTACCTTAGGCATAGCAGAGAAATATTAATATTGCCAAGAATATAAGAAATGCACTCTGAGAATTAAACACAGAATATAACTCTGACCTCCGCTAGGCATGTACCACCACGTTTTGCTGGGTTTTGGTGGATGCAAGCATGTGCCTCTCCTGGGCTTGTCGATCACAGCCTTCCGGTTCCCTCATTGCTCTTCATATGTGACTTCTGAAGACCTATGAGTGGAAGGGGAAGGTGCTTTCTCAGATCGACTCAGCTCTGTTCTCCTCCTCTCCCGTTTAACTAAGCAAAGCCCCTTGCTGTCCTGGGCATGGAGGCATGGATGGAAGTGGCAGTCACAGGTAGACCAGGAAGCCATGCTAGCGGAGACCTGCTCACTTCCTCCTCGGCACACTTACACACGATCCCTGCAGTGTCCTGTCGCTCTCGCCTCCCACCGCGATTAGGCCCAAAGCTTGCCCACTTGAGCTCTGTCATCACTTCCGTCAGCCCTAGCAAGCACCTTTCACGAGCCTAAGCCAAGGGCGACCAGGGCTGGCTGCAACCCAAGAGAGAGCAGTGAGGCTGGTGGCGGCGGACAGGGGTGGGGGAATTGCTACGGTGAAAGCCCAGGGCCCTCCGGGCTGACTCCGGACATGACCCAGGACCAAGAACTGCTGCTGGGCTGGTGGAACAGTCCGGACGCTGGCCGCCTCTCACACTTGGCTGGATCTCACCTCCACCTTTGCTCTGGCCCCGAATCTCTAGCTGACGTGTTCCTTTCTCGACGCTGCCACAGCACGATCCCATTGCTCACTCCGGTTGCTGCCAGCCTTGGCCACCCTTGGCTGCAAAGCCCAGCTCCAGGGTCATATTTCACTCCAGCCTCCTTTCTGTGAATCCCAAAAGCCTATCTCAGAGACACGGCGCTCTGACACTTCGCAACCGTGAGAGCTGTGCACCAGGCTCTTCTGTGTTGTGAACCTTCCCTCCCTAAGGAGAAGGACCCTGTTTTGTGCCTCTTTTGTATCTTATATAGTTCCTTAGAGACACTCAGACTTTGTATGAAAGGATATGCTCGTCCAAGCATATCGCAAATTCAAGGGACATTTGAGCCAAAGAGAAAGACGCCATCGTCACCAATTATAGTGATTGAGAGTTACAAACATAAGGAGGAGAAAAGATAGAGTCACCATGTCGCCTAAATTCTAGAAAACTGGATTACTCTTCAGATCCGACTACAGTTTTCTCTTGTTGACTAAAAATCTTTCCTCTGCAGGTTTTGTTTGTTTGGTTGGTTGATTGGTTGGCTGGTTGGTTCCTTCTCAGAGCGTCTCACCTCTTGTCCACCCTAGAGAACGGGGTTATCTCTTACCAGTTGCTCCATGTAGCCTCTGTACATTGGCACAGTACTCATTCTTTCCAGAAACATTAGGATTTGCTTTGGCCATCGATGGTTCTTTTGAATACGAAAAGAACTTTATGGAAAAGTTCTATTAAATAATATGCATAATTCAATAATAAAGAAGTAGACATTCATGGTGTACTCTTCCCCTCTCTCTCTCTCTCTCTCTCTCTCTCCATATCACATTGTATAGATAGGTACTGTACCACTGACACCTCTGTAATGACAAGGTCAAACTAGGTCTCAACTTTAAATAAATAAGTGACTCGGGATAGTAAATCCCAGTGATTAAGAGTACAGGGCTCCAAATCAGAGACCTGAACTTCCGACTTGGTTGCAAGTTCTTTGACCCCATTATAAAATATGGACAATAACAGTATCTGTTTCATGAGGCTGCTGGGAAGAGTAAATGAGATAAAGCACATAAAGTGTCTGACACAGTTCTCGACGTGCAGTAAGTGCTTCATCGATATTAGAATTTCTTCTTAATACCATGACAGCCAGATAGGGTCTGGACCTTGGGCTGATTCAGAAAAAGCCAGAGCCTGAGGTATTGAAAGGAAAAGGGAACAATAACTCTTCACTGAGGACCTACTGTGATCAGGGTTTGTGCTAAACAAAAGTGGGAAGACATTTTTCAGCATCACAGACTTTGTGACTTCATTAGGGAGGAAGCTAACGAAAAATTAGGTAGATGTGAAAGAACTAGAAAATAAAGGCTGTGGAGAGAGAGAGAGACAGAGAGAGAGAGAGAGAGAGAGAGAGAACAAACTCATGGGCAGAGATGTTAAATTATGCAGATTTAATTTCCATCCCCTGCACGGTTTGGCCCGCCTTCCTCTCCAGCCTCATTTGCGGCCACTCTGCCTCTTACTGAATACACACTTCTCCGGTTCTTAAACCCTCAAGCTCTTTCGGGCCTCAGGAAGCCTTTGGGCAGGATCTCCTTGCCAGGTATGCTCCCAAAGCCCTAGGCCAGGCATGTGCTGAAGCTGCCTGCAGGGGGCACATGTTCTAACCCACACGGAGGCACTAAACCAGCTCTGCTCTGACCTCTGCCCTTTCCTCTCTCCAATGACCCTTCCGTCCATTCCCCACCAACCCCTGTTATCCTTGAGGTCTACACAAAAGGCCTTCCATGACTTCCAGTCTGAACTGGGTACCCTTTTTAGCCATGTCGATAGCACCCTATGCGTTTCCTTCACAGGTTGGTAAGTACACACTGGCTCATAGGGTCATATGTCAGCTCTACGCCCCCACCTGCTTTTCCCCCATGCCGCCTCTGGCATTTAGTGTAGTCCCTGGGCACAGGAGACCACAAACAAATATTAGTTCCTTGCCCTCTGTATGATCTCACTTGTATGTGGAGAATCTAAAAAACAGAATGAAACAAAACCAAACTCACAGATACGGAGAACAGACTGGTGACTGCCAGAAACAGGGGGTGGAGGCTGAGGAAAATGGGGGAAGGGTCAAAACATACAAACACTTACGGTTATGAGTCCTGGGGATGTAACAGGCAGCGTGATGACTGTAGTTCACAAGACTTAACTGTGTATTTGAAAGCGGCTAAGAGAGTAATCTTACAAGTTCTCATCACAAGAAAAAAATGCGAACTATGTGTGGTGGTGATGGATGTGTTAACTAGACTTATTGTGGTGATAATTTCACAACATACACATAAATCAAACCATTATGTTGTACACCTGAAACTAATACAATGTTAATATGTCAAACATGCAATATCTCAATAAAAATTTGTTTCACTAAATATTTTCATAAAATGGAAATAACAAGAAGATAGTAAAAGCATCTGGTGACATTAATTAGTGGAAATGTCATCTAAATTCATCCGAAAAACATTGCCATATTTTTCTCCTATCATTTAAATCCCAGATTCCTAGGGTGAACATTCAATTCCTGATTTTCAAGAAAATCTGCTTTTACAGACCTGAAACCTGTCCTGAGAAGTGTAACTGTTACTCTCTTTGCACTTGTACACTGAATGTATTATGATATTACAGCCATGTTGCCCCTGACACCGTCTTCAAATTGCAATTTTAAGGGACCGTGGTCCTCTGGTAGGTACACCCTTTAGAGTATGACGTGAACATTTTTAATTTAAGCGACTTCACGTGGAAATTGAGATTTCTGGCTTTCCTTGAGAAATAAGAACAGATGGGCTCACATCGCTCACTGCCTTGCAGCAAATAAATAAATAAGTTTCTAAAATAAATGAATGAGTGGAAGAGGGGGCTGCTGGGCCCTGATGGAGGAGGGGCGTGCGGGGAGGCCGAGGGGACCAGCAGGGCTTCCGGGGGGTGAGAAAGGGCACAAGCGGAGGCTCGGAGGGCTGGCAGGGGGAGTGCGGGAGGACAAGCTGACTCACCTGAGCAGAGGGCTTCTTCTGAGGACACTCAAAGGAGTCACGTGTTCAGGGCACGTGAGGAAAAGTGTGAAAGACTCTCAGCACGAGCACTCGTGGTCCTGATTTGGGAGATGTTTGAAGAGAAGAGCAATATGGCTACGAGTCTGGGGAGGGTAATCGGAGGCCAGAGACCAGAGAGAAAGGAGAGTGAAAGGAACGGCAACCAGCAGGGAGGCTGACGCCGCGGTTAAGTGGGAGGTGACTGACCTCAGATGGAGGTCGATGGAGAAGGTTTAACTTGTGAAGTGATGTTACAAATGGAAAGGTGGGCAGACCTGGTAACGCTTCTGTGGCTTTGGAGAGTGAAGGGAAGGAAAGAAAAGGGGTGGGGGTGGGGCAAGATGGCTACAGCCAGGGAACAGAGTGAAGGACCCTACAGGTGTGGGAGGAGGGCGCACCAGGTCCAGGGCACGGTTCCCAGCCGGGACTGAGAGGCAGTGAGTTCCCGGCTGTGGAAGTCCAGCCAAGCACTGGAGGTGCCGACCTCGAGCTGAGGGCCAAGGCCCCGAATGGAGCTGTGGAGCGTCGAGGGGAAGGTGTGAGGGGGTGACATCTGCAGGGACTCGCCATCTCGTAGGAGGCAAGAGCAAGAAAAGACAGAGAGGACGGCAGAGGCGCAGGAGGAGGACAGGGACCCTGTCGTGACCTCAAAGCCGCAGGAAGCGAGAACCCTGGGAAAGAGTGGGTGGTTGGGTCAAATGCTGCAGGGAGTCCCGGGGGTGGCCTCTCCTTTCATGAGGTCTCTCCTTTCAGGACCAGTAAGTCACCCAGGACCTTTCAGCGAAGAGCTGGGACAGAGCCAGAGCCCTGGGAGTTAAGCAGTTGAGTGGGTGGCAAGAGCATGTTGGAGCAGGTGTGGATCACTTGTTCCAGAAGTTTCCCAGTGAAAGGAGGGGGGAAGCTAATTCAGAAGCACCCAAGGACAAGTTCCCTGGGCTGCGTGAGGCTCCCTGGGCCCCAGAGGGCAGTGCCTGCAATATGCCAGGGGCCTCTCTGTCTCCCTATGTCCCCCAAGCCCATCCATTGTAGGACTTCTGAGCCTCA